>WAAE01012345.1:0-169993 GCA_013400495.1 Nicator chloris | reverse complement strand
TATATATATATATATATACACACAGCTGCAAACTGGCACAGAAAGAGCTCCAAAGCAAGGACACAGGGAGGGAAAGGCAATGGTAAGAGAGGGATCTAGACTCGATTATGGCAGAAAACAGTTCGGGCGCTTTGTTTTTTTCTTTCCCCACATTCATCTGGATAAAACTAATAAGGACTGAAGTGTGAGTCCAAGAGGCCAAGGATGGGAAAATTTACCACACTAGAAGTAAGAGGTGACCCAGTTTGCACAAGAGGTTTAAGCAGAAGAAAATCAAGAGGAGAGAAGGAAGCGTGGAAACTTGTGTAGAGAAGATAGCAGCAGGATTTAGCAACCATAAGGAATAGGAAGGGGGATGGGTAAGAAGAGGGGAGTTAAAAACAACAGAGTTGCAGCTATGTTTCATGGCACTAATTCAGCAAAGAAACAGCCTCAAATGGATGTAAACAATGGACTATTCATTAGGGGTTTCATTCCCTGCAACTCAGCAAACTATTTTCTGCAAGTTTTAAATACTCCCTTCACACACACACATACAAACTAAATTACAGAAAATGTGAAACATCAGATAATCTCAACAACGTGTCTCAAAATCATTGGCCTCAAGCATGCACTATGCTTGGCAGACTCTTCTTCCAACCATCTGCCAGCACGTGGAGGAAAATAAATAATTAACACACATCTGGGGTCAGACTGTGAGCTACAGCACCCAGCCTGAAACTCATGCCTGAGTAAAGGACAGGCAGTGACTAACAGCACATGTGGACTGAGCTCTGGGGAGCCTTTCCAAGCTGTTCCACCCCAAGCATCCTGTCCACCTTGCTATGGGAGCCTCCCACACTGACAGAAGATGATGTGTGCTTCTATCCCACACTACCCATCTGACACGGCAGCTGAACAAGCAATTCAAAGTTTGGGGCAACATTTTCAATTGCAGAAGGTTCAAATTTCTCCTGATGTCACTATTACAGTAAGAGACAGCTTGGATAGGTAGAAAATATGTTTTTGCTCATCTGAGCTTCATCTGTTAGAGCTCTCCAGTAATACCCTTTCCTGACCACCAGGGTACACAGCAGGGCATGCAGGTGTGATCCAAATATCCTCATCTTGTTCTCAAAGGTGATTTGGCTCTTTGGACTTCCCCAGAGCAAGCCTCCAATCCACAGGCCCTTCCCCACAGGAAGGGGTTTGTGGTTCCCAGGAAAGAGCTAGCAACCATGGGAGGCATTTGTAAAGGCAAGAGGGAAGAAGAGGCAGATAACTTGGGCATTCTTTTTCCTCATCTACTGAAGGCATCTGCATAAAGGACCTTCCACAATGTGTCCTTCCTGTATACATAGGCAAAAGCTCAAAGGACCTATCCAGTCTGCAGACCTGCAGGGCACAGGCTGTACATCCTCACTCAGCATCTCTCATGCCTGCTAGGATGTGACCCGTTTTTCAGGAATCTGGAGGACTGCAGGGAGAAGCTCCTGACAAGAGGCTGTCTCACAGCTTTTCTTCCTCTTGCCCAGGTCCAAAGGTACATTAGTACAGTGACTCTGCTCACTGTTACATCACATTGCTCCCACCAGGAATTACACAAACATACAGAGACCTTGGACTCCCTTCAGGTTTTCACCCAACTCCTTCAAACTCCTACTGCTTGCACTGAAGGTCTGTGGAGATGAAGGACAGAATCACCGAATCTGTTGAGCTGGAAGGGACCCACAAGGATTGTCGAGTCCAGCTCCTGGCCCTGCAGAGAACCATCGCCAAGCGTCACACCATGAGAAGGGACGAGTCTTTCTTATTCTTAGTTTGGGGCATATGAGCAACAACAAAGCACCTAATTTTGTTTTGTCTGTTATCCAGAAGTGCCACGTGTTTCACTGAGCAGCAGTGGAAGCATGCGAACAACACACAGCCCACACAGGGAAAAACCAGCCTAGAAAAGTGGCAGGAGGGGAAGAACTTGACAGTTTTAATTCAATTTGTGTCTTTCATACTGTATGGATTCTCTCTGTTCATGCTACACAGTACACAAGCAGCATATACAACAAATCACTGTCCACCAAACTGGGAAAAATAAAGACAGAAAAGCTGAAAAAACACAGATTCATTTGTGGTTCCCCTCTGACCTCTCATGTGAAGCATGCTTCACATTTAGGGTTCACGGAGTATCTCAGTACAGCAAACACACACTGACAACTACTACAGTTTAGGGACACATTCACAACCGCCACATGGGCAGCAAGAAGCAAAATCCTTGTGCAGAACACTGAAACTCCCCTTTCCAGCACTCTGAAAAGCCCCCAAGGCTGCCCCCAAAGGCAGCCTTTGGGGTTATAGGGGATGAGATCCCAGAGCTTCTGCAGTTCTGTATGTGTTTTAATTTTAACCTAAACTTTCAGTGGGAAGGAAGATAATTTCAACTTCTTTTCACTGCAAGGATAGCCAGTAAAATGTGAACTGAAGGTTGGGCAGAAAAACTGAGGAAGCGCAGAGAGCGAGTGCTGTAAGTCACGTGTGGTCTCCAAGCATATGGGTAACAGTCACACTTAAATGAGGAAATCAAATGTCAATCCACTACTACCCTGTCCAAAATTAATCTCTCTACTGATTCCCAAGAATATGCAGCTTCAAAAGCTGAGTGCCTGCTTGCAGGAACAGGCAGACAGTAGAAAACACAGGGAAACAACTGGAATTTGTTCTGCTTCTCTTTTTCCTGAAGTCCTTTCTATTAAGCAGTTTTATTAAGAGCTGTACAAGAAAAGGAAGCAGGAGAGGAAGGGGGCAGAGGGAGGAGGGAAGGGGGGAATACAGCATTTCCCATCAGCTCTACCAAAGGAAAGGCATGGTGGGGAAACAGAAGAGCTGGCTGCAGATCATTCCCAGCCAGACAAGTGCAAATGAGCAACAAAAAGGACTAACACATGGAGCTCAGCAAAAGGAAAACCAGCACACAGGGGAAAGACCAAGAGAACACATAGGAAAGGAAAAGAAGATGTGAGAAGGCTCTTCTGGTGGGACAAACTACTGAGGAAACAGCCAAACACACACCGCTACTCAGAATCAAACAGAAGCAGCTGAAGGTTTGAAGAAAGTATCCTAACACAGAGGAGAAGAGGTTCTGTCTGAGAAGAAAAACATGGTCTTGAAAACCCCAACAAGAAAATAAATGCTAGACTGGAGGAGATAACAAGAACGTAAAAAAAAAAATAATACAAGTGTTTGGCTTTCTTTTAAACACTGCAATCTTCACTCAAGTTCATGTCTAACTTGGAGAGCACCAAATTTCAATTTCAGCAAAAAAGATCTCAGTTTGAATTACTCAGCCCATAAAGGATATTTAGTCACCACGTCTAATCAACCTCCTATCACAACCAAGGACATGACAAATATCTGAAGTAGACTGGGTTTAAAAACTAAAACAGTACCAGAAATAGTAACAATTCCTGGCTGAGTCACATTTTAAGCTACACACACTACCCATTCAAAGGATTTAATTTGAACATTGTTATTGTTGAAACTTGTTGGTTTGCCTTATTTTGGTACCTCAGATGAGTAGGAATAACATTTCCTGTACTATGGACGAGAATGCTTTTGATCGTTACTGTGTTTTTCCTTCCTCCTGTTCCCAGCCTTCAAACACCTTTACTGATGGGAACTTTACTTGCAGTGTCCTTCCCAAGGACAGACCTAGAGAAAAGAGGACTTTCCTTAGAGCTTTAACAGAGACATGGGGGCTGATGAAAATGTTCGCTTGGGTGTATGCACTGTGTGAGCCAATGAAGCTGCAACCAAATGTCTTCACTCTTTCTCCTGTAACTTGATACCTGGCTTTAGCGATCCCTCCAGCTCTTGAATTAGGAACGGAAAATATGAGAGCTCTGTTTCACAGCAAAGGTTTAGAGACAGGGGTAGAAAAAAAAATAGGACATATTAGGGCTACTTCCAAATGGTATTTGCTTTACACTGGACTTAAACACTTGACAACACCACAAGTAGGCTCTGTGTACCCACATGTACCTATGGGCACCCATGCTACAAAGCACTGCCCAGCCATGTCAGAGCTGGTGGTTTGAAGACTGACCCTGAATCAGGCCTAAAGCCTGATTTCTAAAGCAATTCCCTTTACCTTGTCCCTCTCTGCTCCAACAGCTCAGAGTGCAAATAATGGCATTTGAAAGCAAACAGCTACCGCTAGTGCTGAGGGAGCAAGATATTAAAAACTCCAATAGCTGTTTTTGTGCATTACTGCAGTTTGTCGTGAGAGTAAAACAGGATGCTGGGCTGAAAGCTTCATGAAAATGGTGTTCCTAATCGTCACACTCATTTCCAAGCCCTTTGAAAAATATTTTTAAAGCATCTGTCTAGTTATATCTCTTGTTACGTGCTCTAAGCCACAAATTGGCAAATTTCAAATCTTGACACAGAGCACAAGAACCCTTCCCTAAACACGAGCTCTCTCAGCACTTTGTGGTATCCCTGGCCTTCCCAGACTGCTCTCGTGCACCAGGGAAAGGTATAGTGCGCTCGCAGGCTCACCAGGAAAAACCTTTTCCCTGAGCATTGTGGCTCAGCCATTTCAGTGACACAATTACAGCACTTGCCAAGGAGCTTGCATCATGTAACATGCTGCGAGGCTTTTCACGGCAATGCAGCTCACAAGCTTCCCTTCGGGGGCCCATCCCCGAACGCCCTGCTGCAAAATGCTGCAGCTCCCAACCCCCGCCAGCTTCTCCCACCTCCACAGGAACAGTAGCAGGGATCCTACACCTCTTTTGCTCCTTCAGCCCTGTGGAGTTCAGTTTAACTCTGCCTTATAGTGTTTACAGGGAAGGAAGACTGTCGCCTTTCAGAATATCACCAGTCGTCTTTGCAAGAAGGTTTTGATGTAAATCAGGTGGGGAAGTGACAGAGAACCAGCAAAAACCACTTTTGCTGTGTTCTCAGGACTATGAATTTGTAGTACTGCTGCTTGTTTGACTGAGATCAAATTTTACTAATGCAGGATTAAATACTGTCCGTGGAACCACATCATGCTAATGGCAGGTAGTGCTGAAGATCCAAGTGGAAACAAAGCTTAAATTTTCCTTTTTCTTCTGATTTACAGACTGTTGACAAGATTTCTAAAACAACAGGCCATAGCCATGCCATGTATCAATAAAGCCAGAGCTTTGCTGGGATGGTGAGGAACGAGCAGTGTGCACTGCGAACTAAAAGGGTACAAAGACCCAGCAAATTAAGCAGTTTGCTCCTGAGCTGAGGTTTGTAGAGATCTGATGAGCTGCAGGATATTGGCTCTCCATCTTGCTTCCAGCTGCTTCTACAGATGTCCAGGCTCCTCAGTGCCAAGAAGAGCTAGGAGGCTAGTGAAAGCAGCTGGAAGAGAAGGAGGTGGAGGAGGAGTCAGGCTTGCACCCTCTGGGAGGGCACAAAGAGGAGGAGGAGGGAAGCAGGCACTGCCCACACATGCTCTACAACTCTGGCTGGAGATGCTGACCACTGGGAAAAGGCGTATTGTCCACGGAGAAGGGAATGAGGAACTTTGGAGTATTTTTTTCTTTTTTTTTTTTTAAATTTCTTTTTTTACCTTTTTTCTTCTTTTTTTTTTTTTTTAAGGAAGTTAGGGAAGAAAATTAGGTCACTGAGTAGCATCTCTGCAAGAACGTGGGAGCAAGGAGGGCAGAGATTCAAGAAAGAACCCACAAGGAGACACAGGGAGTCAGAGAATCGGAGAGAAAAAAAGTGATGGAATATTAGTGGTGTATGCAAGAGCAAGAGAATCACTGAGCAGATGGGAGGAGGGAAGAAGAAATGATTAATAGGGAGTGTGAGGCCCTTCCCCCTCCCTCAAGCAGAACTAATCACGTGGAAGACAGCTAAAATCTTACTTCCTAATATTGCTTTGCTGCGGTAGCTGCTACATGATGAAGGACAGCAAGCCCATCCCCAAGACAAAAATCTCCCTAAAAGATGGAACAAACCCCTCAGAACAACACAACCATGATGTTTTGGCTGCTGGTGCTAAAGGGACATCTGTCAGGATGGATCTGTCATATCCTGAGAGCTGATACCTGGTGCTCCTGCAGGACCAAGTCCCGCAGTGAGCCTAAAGCTGCATTCCTGCTCTCATCTTGGTCACCTCTCCTGCCTCCAGCCTTAGAGAGCAAAATTACTAGCCTTTCCATGCAAGCCAAATGCATATGTTCAACTTCCCTATGCCAGCACCCAGAAAATCTCATTGCCTGACATCAGAACACACCTCTGACCAAGCATTTGTGGGGCTGCACCTGGATATGAATGTGCTGCCTTCTCAGCACAAAAGCACAGGGTGAGCTTTGCCATTACAGCATTGATCGGAGGTGCAGGTCAGCTCTGCAGCTGCCCTGCTCTCCTCAACTCGCTGGGCCAGAGCCAGCTCTCCTGCAATGGGAAGCACAGGCTCCCTTCCCACCATGTGTTTCTCAGGCTTGGCCATCACAAAGCGGGAGAGAAGGGCCATTGCCACAGAAACAGTTCCAGATAAATACATTTGCTAAAAAGAGGCTCCCATGGATTTCTGGTGACAGCCTGTCACTGGGACTGCTCTGCACAAAGCTCCCACAAGACTCAAGTACACAGTCCTCTTCCTGAAATATATGCTAAACAGCTTATTCCTTCCCACATTTTAGAGGTGCTAACATGTTCATCCATCCCCACTTTTTTCTTCCATGGACTGAGCAACCCCAATACCTACACTTTCTCTGTATAGGTCATATCTTCTAAATCACCCATTCATGCTAGTTTCCTCTTTTCTTTTTTTTTTTTTTTTTTTGACCCACTTTTGAGTTGTTTTGCTGTTTTTAAAGTCTGTGAGCAGAAAACTGGTTCAAGACTCCAGCTGAGACCTCACCAAGCTGAGCTGAGTGGAAGGATCACTGTACCCTTTTGGTTATAAACCTCAGCTTGCCTTTTTTCACAACTGTACAAGGCCGGTGACTCACAGTCAGCCCGGAATCCACCATCAACTCCATCCCCCCCTCTGCAGAGCTGCTGCTCAGCCAGCCATCTCCCATTCTGTGTCTGGGCAGCCCATAATTCCCACTTAAGTTAACAACTTGGTGCTTGTCCTTTTCTGAATAACCTCTTATTTTTTCTAAGGGATTTCTCCAATTAGTCAAGATTTTAAATCCTATCCCTGTTCTCAAGAAAACTCAGAGCTCCTCCCATGTCAGTATCATTTGCAAGTGTAATCAGCACCCACAGCAGAAAAATCCCCACTGCATGTCACTTCTGGGGAGGACACACAGGAACTGACCACTGTGGACACAAACTGGTCCTAAGAGCGTTTGTGACATTGCAGCCCACAACATCCAGCCCCTGGAATTTCTCCAGGAGTAACCTGAGAGTCAAAATAAAGTATGGAAGACAAAGTTGTTAGGGATATCATGCCAATATCTTGCTCTGCTCATGATGGACCACCGTGTCTGCCACAGGACATAATAAAAATAATTCAGACCAAATGCCATGTTGCTATTTAACTCAGTGACCACAGCTGATTTAAAAAAAAAAAAAAAAAAAAAAAAAGGTGCAAAAGCCTCAGCAAGACAAAAGTGAAAAGAAGCATTTGCCTGATCATGACGGTGGAGCATCCAGCAGAACGCCCGCAAGAAACAGGCAGGTTCCCCTATAAACTTTCGCCAGCAAGCATCCCTCTTCCTACAGTATTCATCAAAGTTATTTCAATCCAAACAAGACATCATTTCCACCAGACATTGCTTCTCTCCAGGGCTTTGACACTACACTCTGATGGGAAATATCTTTAGGCTGATACAAAGTGAGCAAAAATCCAACTGTGGCTAAAGGCAAGGAGGCAGAGATAGGCAGAAGGGGTGGCTGTCTTTGCCTCAGACAACTGACCTGGAAAAAAGGACCTGAAGACATTTCACACCCAAGTTCTGGTCACCATATATAGCTCATGGGCAATATGGCAGAAGGGCACTTTGATCCCAAGCAGTGTTTTAGGGCAGCAAATTGCAGCTGTCCTACAAGACACCACTTATTAATCCTGCAGCAAAACCTGCTGGGCTATAAATTCCATCAATTGCCCACTGTTTAAAGAAATTAGTTTTCTTCAGAAGAGGAGCATGGTCTTATAAACACACCTGACTCAAGTCCATCTGATCCCTCCCCAGTTTATGCAGGTGGAAAGACTTTTGACTTCATACTGGGAAAAGCAATGCTCAAAATGGGACATCCCTTTACTCCCAGAGCTGACACAAAAGACAAAAAAGTACAAAACCTAGTCTGTGTTTGCTGTTTGAGATTTGAATCAGTAGCAAACGGGAGAAGCCTAAATGCCAGGAAGGTGAGGAAATCCTGGATCCTAGGGACCTCCAGCAGAAAAATATCTAGTCATAATGTCAGTGGGGGCTCCAACACTTTCCTTATGAATGATAAGCTTTTTTTTAGTAGAGTTGCGAAGAGATTATTCATCATCACAGCACTGCAGACCTTTCCTTTGGACAGTTTTAGCTCCAGAATGACCAACTCCAACCTCTGAGGCCAGACAGTGTAAGCAGTGGTAAACTAAACAGTACCCATGGTGTTCTGTAAGACGATGATGGTGATAGTATAGAAAGGCACCCCAAAGAGATCACTGAAAGCAATGAGAATGTATTTTATTTATTCCTTTACACCAGATAATTTCAAAATTGCTGCAGGAGACTGCAGCAGAGATAAATTTAAAGTTTTTGTTTGTTTATTTATTTCTATTTAGGGTAGAGCAGACTCACCAAACGAATGCAACACAGTATGGGAGGGAGAGAAGGGGGGAAAAAAAAGGAGCTCCATACTCTCCCTCATTTTTTGAGGCTTTCTTTCCTAAGCTTGACAAAGCTTTGTAGCTTTTCATGCTCCACATATTGTATGACTCTCCCGACCAGAAAGATTTACTGCATTCGGAAGTCCAGGGTGGAGTGCTCCAGCAGAACTGGACCAGTGCTACAGCCGGATCTAAAGTGATGTCAGGAAATGGGTGGGGGCAGGGATGGGGAGCATAGCGAATGACATAGCCCACAATCAGGAAACTCACTTGGCAAGATTTGTGGAAAACCGGAGGTATACAGGAGTAAAGCCCCATAAAGCAGTGCTCCGGCTGCTCCCACCGCTAATCTGCTCCCGTTATCGGAGCTCAAAGAAAAGAGGACAGTTGCCAGCTCCGGAGAATCGGGAGCGGTGCCAGCTGACGACACGCTGTGATCGGCAACCGCCTGGGTCTGGGTGAGGTCTGCTATCATGTGATGAGCGCTTGATAGCGAGGAAACGGGAGGAAAGCACCCACTCCAGAGAACACCCACGTCTAGCCACCCAATAATGGTAAGAAGGATGCAGGAGGAAGGAAAAAAAAAAAAAAAGCATCCTGTAGCTGTAAGGCAGCTACAGCAGACAACTATTACAGAGGTAGTTTGCCCAGAGATGGCAAGGGCCAGGAGACTTCACAGGAGCACTCAGGCAACATCAGCCCAAGCCAGAGGCAGCTGCAACGTTACACCGCTTTCAGGGGAAAATGTGGCAAGATAGAGGTGAAGTAGCGAAGCCTTTAACACCTGCAGATAAGCCAGCAAATCCCCCAAACCTCACCAGAGAAGGAGAGACAGAGGAATCACCCCAGTGGGTCTGGTTCATGGAGTTTGGGGCTCTCAGGTAACCAGCACGACTCCTCAGATGGTGTGTGTGTATAACAGGGGCTGAAGCAATCAGGGAGCCCCGGGGAAGGGGGCTGGATGTGGCAGAATGCTCCTAGGATGTGCTGCAGCAACTTGCAGAGGAGTGCGACTTTCTTGCTCCTACACAGAGGAGTTACCTAGAGACAAGCAGCCCCAAGTACAGGACTTCCCAGGGTGGGAATATAACTGCTGCAGCTTCAGGATGGCAATGTTGTCACTGCTGTCCTCCTCTTGAACCTGGAGATCCATGGGGCTCTGGACACACAGCCCTGTCCCAGGCATCTTACAAGGTAAACAGATATGTCAGAGGGATGGAAAAAGGAAATACAGTCCTTAGGAATTAAACAGCAAAAGGAATAGCAAATGCAAGAGAGCAAAGGAAACATTTCAAGGCTTGGCACTCAACTCAGGTCTCCTGCTTTGTCTTCCCATCCCGCACACCCCCTGCTCTCCTCTTCTGTATTCCAGTCCACTGGAAGACACCTGTTTTAGGGAGATTTATAAAAAATTATTCTGCAAGGTACCTATGCTATTGAGTAGGTTAAGCACTAACCAAAAAGTTTTTCCCTCTGAAGAAACCAGTAAACCCAAAAGCAACACAAGGCAGCTTCAGAAGCCAAAAAAAGGTATTAGCATAACATAATAATGACAAATTTGGAGCAGCAGAGATAAGATGAACGCTCATATAACATAGACAAGAATTAAAGCAAACACATCCAAAATCAGGCTAATTCAAAGGAATTAAAGTCTCAGAAGTTACAGATATTCTCACAACAGTTTATGGTCACAAAACATTAGGTACCAAACAATCAAAATCAGGTGTTCCGTCTAAGAGCCCTTTGGCCTGGAATGACACCTCTGTGGGCATCAGATGGCTTTCGGTGAGCAAACAGGAGTGTGAGGTGCATAAACAGCTCTGCACTGCACACAGAGACTCAAAGGAATAAGTTAGTAGATCTAAGAGCTCAACAAAGTTAGAAGCAAGAGGATCACAAATGGAAAGTTTACCTATAGCAGGTCTGACTTTTCACTAAGGTCCATATGTAAAAGAAACAAAAAAAGTCTCAAAGACTATGCATGCCTTGGAACATCCTACTCAGTATGCAAAAATGTTCTATTTCACATGCACAGTATCCCCAAAAACTGGATGTTTTTCATTACTTCATTTCACTTCCAAGTAGTTATTCACTGAAAACACAGGGGCGAACCTCCTTACACTATTCTACTAAGCAAAATAAATTTTAAAAATAAAATAGTAATAAAAAAGCTTCCTTCCTCCATTATACCCACACAGAGAATGGTAAGATTACTTTCCATAGCTGGTTTTTCTCATACAGTTACACAGATAAGCACATCTAAGAGGTGAAGGCCCAATTAACATGTAAGTGCTGGTACTTTTTGATCGAAATTTCCCTTTCCAAACCAGCCATCCAGAACAACCCAGTCCCATACATTCATGACAGGTATCACTGATGGTCTGGCAATCTGATGTCAGGCAGGCTGATGATTTAAAACCACATATCTGACTATCCAAGAGAGAGAAAATACTTGGATATGCTTAGTAAAAACACAACTAATGCTGAGATTGTATTCTTTCTGAGACTGTTTAATTAGGCTATGAGTCACACATGCCACAACAACTCACAATGAAGTTTGGAGAGAACCAAGCTCTATTTACAATTGCAAGCTGGTGGGGTATGGTCCCCTTGGCTTAGAGGAATCTGTTTTTCCTGCTGATCAAAAGACGTCAAAATTAGAGGCACAAAATCAATCAATTGTGGCTGTCTGAGTGGTATTTGGAAGGCTATTGTGGGCCCAATAACCTAACACTCCCTGTGTACACTGTCTCTGCCATGCAAAACCAGTACAGTCACTACCTGAAACTAGAATCACCAGTTTGGTTTAATGTTGTATGTCTAGTTATTGGAAATTCTCTCCCTCTTTAGGTGTCTGTGCTCCTGCTTAATTACCCCAAGTCTCTGCCTCTGGGCAGCAGCAACTCCTGTAGTCACACACCCATATCTTCTGTTAAGGGAAGGAAAACATCTTTTACCCCCTTAACACACCATGCCTAAACTTTTACTAAAAGGGTCAGCAGGTGACACTGACTCCATTACAGTCAGTAGCAGCTGACTTTCCAGGGCCCAGGTTTCATGCCAACTGTTCAGCTGACGTCCCAGAAACATTATCATCTCCATGGAGTAATTAGCATGTTTCAGTAGCTGGTGGCTTCAAAAACTGCACAAACTTCAGCAGCATTAGAAGTACCAGACTTTCCTTTTGCCTTGCTTTGCAGTTTGATTTGTCTTCAAATCTGAAAGCAAACCTCAGTTTGTCGTGGTTTGGATTTGAAATCATGCACAGATACTGAATTTTGTGACATTTATGCCTAACTTCTATGTCAGGCTCATCTCAAATCACTGCTGAAATCTGTCTATTAAAAAATTTATTAAAAAGAAAACCTGAAGTCGAACAGATCTTTGACCAGTTTCTGGAACAGAAAGAGGAAAACAGAAGAGAAAGTGGTTTTGGTATACACAACCAACCAAACCCAAAGCTTTGAGGAGAGCATGTGCTTCTAGAAGGAACACATGCCACTAAAAATATTTCTGTGCTCATGTATACCTAAACACAAAGAGTCACTTTATACCTGGAGCTTTGCCCCCCAAATCAGTCTTACTCCAAAACCTCCTAAACCCATCAGCACTGTCTGATCGTAAGGATGGAAAAAATTCGACCTGTTAAGTAAAATCAAATCAACTGAAAAAAAGCTGAAATGTGAATTCACTGTCAGAGAGTGGCAGCTCAAAGGACCAGACAAACTGCACACCAAAGCTCAAGCTGAAATAACAAAAATCCAAAGACATCCTCTTCTCCTTGGAACCTCCACATACACAGCTCTCCATTGGTGAATTAATCAGTGATTTTTGCCACTGCAAACTTTTTTGGTATATCACCCACCAGAAGTCTTGCTAACGGTATAAAAATCATCAGCAACCATGGCAAGAAAAAAATTCAAGGCTTGAGCTCCTTGGATCACCCCTAGAATGAGGCCACTTCAATTTAAGCCTGAATGACCCAGTCAGAAACCCCCGTAAGGGTATTCTGCCCATATTTATGTCCACACAGATTAAGAAGAATGCTTTGTTAATAGTTTAGTCAAGGGGTTTTGGCCTTTCTTTTTCATCACACAGTTTTCAAAAAAGCTATTAAACATGCTGTACTGGTAACAGATGAAAAAAGAAATGCACAAATATTTTGGCTTCAGCATTCATTAAGAACACATAGAGCAGTATACAGCTTCCTGCTCATTGATACCATCAGTGTCAGACCTTACACTTCCATGCCTACAGCCACACCCCCTTTAGCTGTGATCTAGGCAGTCCCTGCAAGGCAAGCAGGGTCAGGTTGGGTTAATACGCAAAGGAGAGGCCCCCGGGGAAAGTTCCAAGTGCTGCAGATACTAGAACTGGTAGTGATGTAGCAGCATCACTCTGCTCTCTCATGGATGCCTACCCCCAAGGAAGCTGCTGTGTGGATCTGCAGCACAGTATCTCACAGCCTCACAGCTCTGAGCAGATACTGAAGGAGACATGCGACGCCCTTATGCAACACACACAGCTCCGCTTTCAAGGCTGATGCCACATTATCCATACAGGAGAGAATGAAGCAGAGCATCCTGTACCTCATCCTGCACATCCCATGCCTTGTCTCATTATTTGCCCTATAACCAAACCTGGAGTAAGGAAAGTGGAACCAAAAGAACAAGCAAGTTTTTGTAACTCAGGAGAGAAAAAAACCAGCCAACAACCAACAGTCTGCACTCTGCAGAGAAATGAAACTTCCCAGCCAGCCAACTGTTAAACCCTCATGTCTTTATCAGCTTGTATTTTGGGTTAGGTTCCTCACCATTTCTACAGGACATGGTGAAATTTTCCCACTTTTCATCCCAATGCCTTGTGTGCTGCCATGCTGACACACGGCTGCCATGTCCCACTCCACACCAGGCTGCGGCAGACGAGAGAGGAACAGCTCCCCTCTACAAGTATCCATAGTGCAAAGTGCGTTAGGGTCTCTGTCATTAAGTCTATTAGAAGTATGCACTCTTGAGTTATTTTTGTTAGTGTTATTAATGTCACAAGGGGGGAAAGGTGCCTAGAAAGCACTGAAACTCTTCTTCAGCATTTATTTGTGAACGAGCTCCAAAATCCTTTGGGAAAAGTTTACAGCAACCCTTAGCCTCAGTTAATAACATGATTTGGTTTATACATCTAGTGTACACAGGGTAATTCCTGCCACCCTAGTCAATTTGACTTGACTGGAAATGATACAAACTCTTGAGAGGGACATGTTTCACAAAAAACCTTTGTAATCCGTGCAACAAAAGGGAACTCTAAGAGTCAGATGAGGAAAATCCCCAGAACGCTCAAATATCGCCCCCACAGAGTCAAGGTGATTTCAGAGTCACGCGGCTTTAATAATGGGACTTCCTCAGGGACACAGTATTAAACATTTAGAGAAAGCATTTGAAAAGAAACTGTACCATCAACCTGATTTCTAATCTTTTCACTTTCAGCTACTTAGAAGTACTACAAAGTTACTTCTAAATGATGCTAGAGTGATGATGCTTGGCATTTTGCAGGAGGCAGGGCTGAGGGGGACACATACTCAGCTTCTCTCTCATTAGTATTTCCTACAGATAAAGTTCAGATTTTAATTTTTATTGACTGACATCTTTAATTTATCCATCCACTGGGTTGTTTTAATATTAAAGAACAGTGCCTTCGATAGAGCACTATAAGAAAACCAAAAGAACTAATAAAACAAGCCCCAAAATACAGTTTCACTTTCCCCTGGTCTTGCACTAGGTAGCTGATTAGAAACTCAGCCTTCTTAAAAACATATATGAAAATGGAGGGGACAGGAAGAGAAAGCAAAAGCAAACCACGGAAGTCCTTTTCTGTTGCAGCTGCCTGCAGGCTCCAGCATCATTGACACACACACTCATTGTGTACTCGGAAGAAACAACTGGATTATTCTGTAAGGCTGATTGGACTGAAGTATAGGATAGTGTAATTTCAGGCTGCCTTTTGGTGTTGTTAGAAGAAAATCTTCAGATAAATCATTACAAGGGTCTTTAAAAACTCTCAGATTGGGAAATGGCACATAAAAGAGCCTCAGGAACTCCCTGTCCATCCCCCAAAAAACAGATCTGATGCACAGCATCACATTACTGCCAACCTAGGAGCAAGTAGCAAGATTGCTTGTTAGGAGCTGACAAGTCTGAGATAAATTTTACTCTTAGATGCACATAATTTTTCCCATTAACCTCACATATAACATAAAATAGACCAAATCTCCACAAATTCCTTTTTTTCTTTTTAATTTGATGAAAAAAAAATTAGAAGTATTCAACCAACCAGTCTTAGGCAGAGAAACACTATGCCTTACTTTAAAAAAGCAAAACCAAAATACTTTTGTCCATTTTATCCACAGGTAAAGCTACCCAACTCTAAAGCAAACAGTTACAAAATGAAGCACGGTCCGCATCTGTCTTTACAGATTCTATGTCCCTGTGAAATTATATACACATATACTTTCCCTTCAGGTTGCTCAGGAAAATACTGCCACCATCAAGGAAATCTGACAGAGTAAAGAGAAAAAACCCACTAAAAACCCCATTGCCTAGTGAACCACAAAACGTTGTTGAAAGGCAGAAACAAGTTCAAGAATAAATTGTGAAAGAAAAGTTCTCTGTAACGTCTAATCTTTAGTAACTTTCTAAGTCAAAACTCATGGAAAATGTTTTCAGATTCACATGTTGATCTGTTTATCCCCCTTGGCTATTTTGCTTAAAATAACATTTATTATCCACAAGGAGAAAAAGCCGACAAGCCTTCCACTTGTGAGAGGTGGGGCCTGAGAAGGCAGGAGGAGCTGAGCAGACCCTGCCAGGCGCACGGAGGCCGTGCCCGGCTATTGCAGGCACAGCTCCGCTGCATTCAGTCCTGGCTCGGCAAAGCCACGCTCCGTGCTTGGCACAGGGTCCTGGCTCCTCTGCACGGCCCTGCCAGAGCCCGGCACAGCAGGAGGAAGCGAGCTCGGGCCAGCAGATGTTACTAACACTTACGCCTGTCACGAACAGAAAGGACAAGAAAAGTCTTGAAGAGGCAGCGACTTGTTTTCTTTGTCAGGAGTTGGGAGATGGGGCTGGGGGAAGGGAGCAGGACGGCACCTCTCAGGATTGCTGCTCCTTCAAAGCTGTCTTTGTCGGCATGCTATTGCTTGACTATTATTGCTACCGAAAAGGAAAATAAAACTAGTATTATAATTAAAGCCACTCAGCCATTTCAAATCAACACATTATTGTAGTAATGAGAAAACTGAGTTTTTAGTGGTAGAAACAAACATTTCAATTGCAAAAACTTTTTTGGGGTGTTGGGGTGTGGTTTTGGGGGGGATTTTTGGCTTGGTGTTTTTTGTTTGTTTTTTTTTCCAAGTCATACTATTTTATTTCAGGTGGAAAAAAATCCACAAAAAATTTGCACAGGTAGGAATGGGGGGCCTCAACAGGGAACAGCAGTACCATGGAGCTGAACAGAGGGCTGTGCGTTTTACCTGACTGTCCAAATAACACACAAATGCCTGTTCCGAAGTGTCGACATATAAAACTCCAGTTTCTCCTGCCCATCAGTCTACCCCACCCTCTGCTCTGGTTTTCTTGATTTCCCCCTCCCTGATGGGCTTTCATGGCATTGCCAACAAGAAGAAATCAGTAAATTTCCTGTGCTTGACACCACCCTTAAAATGACCAAACAAGAAGAAGAACCTTTCCAGTCCGATGAAATGTCTGTGGGGAACTTTGGGATCCCTCTGGGTGGGACGGGTCTCCTGTTCAATGAGAAATAAGCAAGGGAAGATGCGAAGGCATCACATGCTCCACAGGACTCCCTGCCCACTAGGGAGAAATAAAGAGAATAAAAAAAAGGAAGGAGCAAGCTATGGTGGCTATCTCTAAGCTATGAAACAGGATCACTGAGCCTCCCTCCTTTTTGCTCTTGCTGGTCTCTTCAGCTGGACACCCATGTTTTATACCAGTAAGATGTGAGGACCCGGCCAAGGTAGGAAACCTGGAAAATGTTCTTGGTTGTTTTGAGTTTAGATGAAGTCAATGCAAGTTGCAAAGTTATTTTGCTCCTCCACCTCATAGAAGTGTCTTAAGAAAATCCCAAATCCCCAAAATCTACTGGGGACTGCCCTCTGTCTCATTAAACTCACTGATGTGTGTGCTGTAGCAGACACAGAACAGGTCTGGGAACAGCTCTTGCGAGGCTCCAGTGGCAGAGGCTGGTAAGAATCTTCCCTCCCTCAGTCTTGCCCAGAGCTATTTGTGCAATGCATCTCACATTGTGATCAAGCATGGGAAGAAGCCATCCTTATGATGATTCCTTACTATTCAGGAAAGTTGTAACATTTCAGGAGCACAGAAGGGGCAAGGGCACGAGCATGCAACATTTCCAAGTACTGAGAAGCCATTAAATAAGAACTTCATCTTTCCTATTTTTCTTCCATTTTTTTAGCCCTTTATGTTACACAAAAATTTTGAAAGTATCAACCTGCAAGAATCCGAAATCACCTAAGAGCAAAAGGATGCCTTCAGCATCATTTCTTTAGAAGCCTTGCAATGTTACTTTGAAGGGTCTGCCCACAAGATGTTTCTGAATCTTTGGGGAAGGATAATTCCTGTCAAGATGCATGGCAAAGCTGTTCCAAAATTACACCTTGATAGCAAACCAGCCTATTTGGGAGCCTTTTTACGGCTTTTTCCATAAAACCAAAAGCAAAGACCTTTTTTCAACTGATTCAACATCCATATTATTGGATACCTAGCACTCTAAAGACAATTATAACTTCTCTTGATACAGAGTGAACCAGAACCTCAACAGCCATCCAGTAGACTTTGTTACACGCAGAGACAAGCAGGGCTGAGCACCCCAAAGGCCATTCTGCAGGTTTCCAGCAAGAGGAAACATGCTACAACATGTCTCCAGCTTCTGGGTTAGGTCAAGGCTAGTGTGAGCAGCTCTGGCTAACTCTTACCACCGGCAGCAAATGCAAATGTTACCCACTTGGAGGCAGAGAGAAGTGTACAGACCTTTCCCATCACCTCATCTCCACTAGCAGTAGCAGGCTGCTTAAACAAGATGAGAGACAGTAAAGAAAGGCAAGGGGAAAAACAAAACAAACCAAAACAACATAAAGGACCCTTCCTACTGCACATCTCCTCCCAGTTATGGCCTAACATCATCTTCAGGGAGGCTGCAGCCGAGAGATTAACTACCCTTGTGAGCTGCTGGTTTGCTTTTTGGAAGGGGAAGTTCTGCTCAGGTTTCTGACAAGTACTCAGTACTGCTGAAGTGACCTAGGATGAGACCCCTGCTCAGCTACAGCTGCTGTAAAAATTTCATACGGCTACAAATCCCAGTTTTCCCTCTGCAGGCACAAGCCCAGAAAAAGAGGCAGGCTGCAGGGAAAGCATTGTCTCAGAGCCTACCAGCAGACACAGAGTAGGAAAGAGGTCATAAACAGACCTAAGGCAACCTGTTCCAAAGTTTGTATACAGGTCATGCTGCCCAGTCAGTGTCACACCTGCCTAGGAAGGACAGCTGAAGAGGTCTGCCCTTCTCCTACATGCCGGCAAGTTCACATTTGCACAGGGCCAAAGCTGTGATACTGGAGTTGCATGTGGGCCCTGAAGTGTAAGAAGTCTGAGAGTTTTGCTCCAGCCAACTTCTCTTGAAGAAATTCCTTACCTGAGCTGTCAACTATTCTGCTACTGCAAGCTCTCAAGCACAAGCTTTCTGACAGCTTGGCTTTTGGTCTCTTCTAAAATTGGGCTTTTCTCATAAATCAAGCGAGTCAGGCCCTGCCACATGCCAGCCCCTCTGGGGAGCAGGGTGTCAAGCAGCCACACCAGTCTCCAAGGACAGTCAGACTCTCAGAAAGCCAGGACTTCCCTGTTTTTTAGACCTATTGCTCACCCTTTCCTTCCCCTCTGCAAGATCAGCAATCTCAGTTGTATCGTTATGAGATATACAGATCTATCTCGTACCTGCTTTTGATGACTATGAATTCACCAAGAACTAGAGGCTCAGACAGCTCCTCGCTTTCTTGCCCACTTTCACAGAAGCTGTGAACTTTCAAGACTTGTGCATCCCCATCAGATTTGATCAAAAGGCTCAAAAACTACTAATAGGACACAGTCCTAGAAAGAGTGCAATTTTTCTTTCCCCCTTGCATTCTTGACCCTCCCTGCTAAGACAGATTTTATGATTAACCTCGTCTGAATGTACCCTAAAAGCAGATGTAAAAATGTGTACATTAGAAAATGTTAATATTGGCAGATATTCACATTCCTTTCCAGGGTTTCACAAAACTCTTAAATCCCTGGTGACAGGACCTAAATGGAACATGAACTTTTTGCTATCTTTGCAGCCATACAAGAAATAAAGCAGAAGGTGATGCACTATTATTTATATCCTTGAAATACTTGCTTGGAAGAGTCTTTGATTCAAGAACAGCCCATCAGATAGTTATTCTGGTAGGTTTATCACCTTCTCTTACTTTAACATTCTGATTTTCTGTCACACAACACAATGATTTTCATGTTTGTTTTTCCTGTTACCAGAGCAAACCATTCATTTTTAACTGTTGATTTTGGCATAGGAGGACTCTAAGTTCATAATGGAAATGTATTTTCAGCAGTAGTACTGAACAATAGAAAAGTCTCTTTCAACTGTCGGGTAATGAGGAGAACCAGCTGTAATTAAATTTAAGTCATAGTGGCTCTGTTTCAGAAGTGCAACAGTCTTCACTGAGTTTGCAGCCAAGGAGTTTGTAGCATTTCAGGAAAACAGCTACTTTTCTGAAGGCTTTATCTGAAACCAGTCCCACAAAATGGTCCCTTTATTCTAGCTTAATTTGATAATGATGAATAAACAATTATCTTTCAATAAACCTTTTCTGGGTGTTGTGGCCACAATGTGGGGCCTCAATGAATTATGGCCTACTAAGAGAAATGGAACATACAGAAACCAGCAAAAATCTTAGCATTGCCAAGCTCAGGTTCTTTGCACTACATCTACAACTAAATAAAGCAAACATCAGGAATTGAAATCATAATGAAAGTACTTAATTCAACACATTAGAGAAGTCAAATTTCATCATCTGCTTGATTGATTGTTCTACAGCACTTTAATTGTTCTCCAACTTCCAACAGGGCATGAATGTGAATTCTACAGAGCAGCCAGGATTTCAGAACCTAGAGAGAATAACTGCAGCTGATGAGCTGGGAATCAAAATATTCTTTGGTGTAAGACTTAAAAATCACCTCTCCATCCTGTATGAAGTTATCAGGAATTGCTCTATTATTTCTGTCATTAACCAACCATTCCTCCCCCCACCTTTGCACCAAATCCTCTCAAGTGCGGCCAGAGATTATCAAACCCAGCGATAGCCTTTCAACAGCTCAGCCAGTTGAAAAATCTCTCAAGTTCTGCTGCTATCACCGCTGCGTGAGCTGACGTCAGGCTGTTGTTTACTGGAGATGGGATGGTGCCAATTTCCACTGAGCTGAAGACAGCCGCGTCCAGCCTCTTTTGGCTGAGCACAAGCAAGAATTCCTTGTGTGTGCTTGCGTGCATGCGGAGAGTGTGCACGCGTGTCTGCTTGTGGGCACACACAAATGTGGGGGGAAAAGTGATTGGCTTTTATTTTTCACTGAGATACCAGAAATAAAAACAACAGAAAAAAATACAGCACTTCATCTTCTCTGAGAAACAGAAAAGCACCGAGAGGGAAATACTGCCAGTTTTCTTGTAAGAACTGTCACAGTATGGATGAAAACATAATTAAAAGCTTAGGATACCTTTAAAATCCCTGCAAAGAAGTTTACACAGTCAAATAACTTCAA
Organism: Nicator chloris; assembly: GCA_013400495.1. NCBI lineage: Eukaryota > Metazoa > Chordata > Aves > Passeriformes > Pycnonotidae > Nicator > Nicator chloris. The sequence continues at coordinate 149,326 of WAAE01012345.1, read as the reverse complement.
AAAATCCTAATGCCTGTCCATCCATAGAAGGATAGGAGTGAAAATTTAAATACTTGACAGAATAGAAGAAATAGCCAAGGCTTACAAGGACTATGTAAGTTTTCAGAGTAACTTCATTGCCTCCCTCTTCTAAGATTATGAAAGCCCTGGATTAGGTATAAGTACAATTACTTAATTGAATTTTCTGTATCAAAATATTCTAAATCATTAATAGTCCAGAGGAAAACAAAACAAAACAACAACAAAAAAACCCCCTCAAAACAAAACGAAAAGAAAAAAGGAAAAAAAGAGAAATCCAACCATGTGTGACTTTTTCTTAACTTTTGTTCATTTACTTTATTCTCTGTAAAGGAACACATTACACAATGGCATCAACTTGTGTTTTTAAGCACAACTTTTATATGGTACAAATATAATTATCTCAATGGCTGTAAGGTTCCATTTCAAGTTTTAAGTATTACACAGTCACTTCTACCTGGGAAAACACTCCAGTATATTTGAATTTGAGGAATACTAAAAGAAATTATTGGCACCTCAGGTGAAGTTTCAGGTATTTGCATAGAAGCGTGGACTGCCACTGTCATCTGAGTGAAAGAATTAACTGTACTGAAGATTTTTTGGTTCCACTTAATGGCTTCTTTCCCTTAGCACCTAAATACACACTCCTCTGCCTTTTTACTTCCCATGAATATATTATAAAAGGACCTTCATCTACACACCAACTCACTCGCCTGATGATTTTAACTCCATCTTGTCCTCTCTTCCCATGGAACTTTTCTTTCAAGTTTAAATAATCTTTTAAAAGTTTCTACTGAATCAATTATCTGAAGAGGTTTTACAGACCATTAATACTGCTCTGTAGGTTAACCACAAACAACATAAATAACTGTTTTCATCTTCGTTTAGGGAAGTACTGAGTTTGAGATCTCCCCTCTCGACATCAGAAGTACAGTGCACATAGAAAATACGCAAAAGTGGGGAAACTTAATTTGAACTCTCAGAAACAGTGAACTTTACCCTGTAGGGCCAATGTTCTACGTTTTACTTACATTTATCAAGTTATCTATAAAAACACCAAACTGAGAATCGGCATATCCATTCCAGCTAAAACATGAAAGAAATCAAAACATTTAACCTTTAATATAAAAATTTATGAAGAAGGCACACTGACTACAGCATGCAAGTTAGTCAAGACCTTGCAGACAGCCTTCATAAGAACACTTTCCTTCACTGTTGGCCAGTGGGATTAAATTGATACTCTATCAGACAATAAAATACATGCTGCCTTTCTAGAGTGACAAATTTTGCAGGTTGCTGACCATTTTCAATATCAAAATTGAAACTAACAACTTTTACTCTGAAACGATACATAGCACCTCCTTACATGTCACTGACTGTTTCCTCTCAATTATTTCTCCTCAAAGATACCAGACAGGATATCACCACCTAAAACAAAACTGAGAACTGACATTTTGAAGTCTAGACACAATTTCCTCTTTTGGAAGCCTCCTCATCTCTATACCTTCCCCATGTAACCACACTCTCAAGGTGGCCTCATTTAAACCTTCTGTATACAGACTACAGTTCAAAATAGCATTTATTTCTGTACACCAGAAACGTATGTGAACAACTTGGTTGATAACGACATTGAATTGTCAACCCTTACTTTTAACACTTTCACCTTTTCCTTCATATCTCAGGGAAAAGGGGAGGCAGGATGGATCATATACACTGTTGGAATGCCAGGACCTGTATCAGTATCTCACACAACTTCCTTAATCCACTCTTCCTTGACATGCTTCTTGTGTTCTTGAAAAAAAATGCTGTTTCTGTGATGACCTTGGTTCATGATGTTCTGCACCTACATCTTTTTGAACTCCTGTGTGCATTCCATGCTTTGCAATCTATTCTGATGACAGGCTTTCAAAAATTATGACTGCATGTATTATCTACACATATATGTATTCTCTATGTATGGTAATATTCCTTGGGCTGGTTACCTACATTTCGTACTGCACTCTGTATGTATTGCAAATAGGTGTAGCCTCTGTCTCCATTCAGACTGCAGTTTGACCTTTCTTTAGCTGTGCTCTTCAGCAATTTTACTGCTTTTTCATTAGGGAATAATTTTTACTTGCCTTCTACATGCACACTGCTCTTTGAAAAAAAAACAAAATAAACCTGTTTCTCACTGTGACAGACTTTCAGTTTTGTCTGTCTGTTACCAATGCTGGGAAGTTTTTTGGTCTGGAGGACTATCACAGAGACGTGTGCAGCACTGCTTTGAAAAAAGGGAGCTGAACAGTTGTGATTCCATTCTCACAATACAGGAGACACTCTGGGGGGACTGCACCTCCCTTTCCCTCTCCCATGTTATATTCAGTAAAATGTGGATTCAAGAGGACTGAAATCAATTTCAATTCAGTGAACAGCCATAAAGGTTCTTTTTCCCCTGAAACTAGAAAACTGTTTTCAATCACTCTTTAACTTAAAGGACTTTAGACAATCCAAAATACTTGGGTTTAGGATTAGCCAAAATCTTAATTTTTCATGTTAGCAAAAGAAATTTTTCATGTTTCAGGTCAAACCAATCCACATTTTTGATTCACCCACAAGATGAAAAGCAACACAGTTAATCATGGCTCTAATAACTTCTATTGCTACTCCTCAACTTGCTAACTAGTAAAAAATAAAATTCCCATGAGTTATTTTTACACTGCTACATAAGGCTAGAGAAAATTGTTCTCTCTAATGAAGCAAGAATACCCCTTTCTCAGGTGGTATTCCTCACAAAGCAAACAACTTTCTGGGAGTTGGCAATCTGCTTCATTTCTCCCACTGGAGCCTACAGTAAATCTTGGGGCTTGGGATTCACAGATTTCATTTTATTTTGTCTGGCAAAACTACTTGAGAATGGCTTCTAGCAATATCAAGGGCAAAAAGGAAACACTTTAGGTAGGCAAGCATTCCAACTGTATTCACTGATACACAGGCAGCATCCCAAAGCATGGAGTGATGTGTGAGAATACAGAACATCAAAATCTCAACAACTGCCCCATGCAGAGCCTTATAAAAATTGATGGTGAAGTGAGCCTGACCAGAAGGCAGCCCTCAGATCTCAGCTGCAGACATCTGAATTCAGCCAGATCCCATGGAAGGTTAAGGTCTACTTTAACACCAATAAAATTTCTTTCCAAAGACCCAAGGGACCAGGGAAAGACCACTAGCTGCTTTCTCCAGCCTGCACACAGCCTTGGCATCATTGCAGGTCAAGAAAGCTGACTTTTTTTTTTGTCACAGTCAGCAACAAAAGCCAGAAAATTACTTCTACTGCCAACTGTTCTTTCCACAGGCATCAAAACACCAAAGGGACTCTGTGGACTTGTAGACTGCTTAGCCAGAAGCTTGTCTGGACTTCCTGGAACAGAGAGGACACAGAGGGGCTTTGCACCTTCAGTGGTTCTTGCTGAAGTCAGAAACATACGTCATGAGCATGCTGCACTGGAGTTACACAATCAAATTAAATGCTGTACTGAGTATCCAGTCTCCTCCTTACCATTCCCCCTCACACACACACAGTGGGAAAACCTACTTCAACTGGTCCCAGAGATCCCAAAGTAACCCAAGTTTTGGTTCCTCACTAAAAAGGAAAGGCTTCTTCATGGTATTCCCTTCTTCAGGGACAAGAGGCTCAAGGTCATTGCAGGCCTGAAGGCATCAAGTCAGAAAAATGGCACAACTTATCTTCCCAGAGGCCAGCCTGCTTTGTACAGTGTGGCCGTGACGGAAAGAGGCTCAGGCAGAACAATGTGCTCGGCACAGATGTGACACTGGCCCCATGCACAGCTTCTGTTGCCTGTGCCTGTAAAGGTGACAGGGCTGGACACAGTAAAATACCCCAGGGTAAAGGAAAAGCCCCAGGGATTTTCAAGCCACAGCTGCTACACCATTTATACAGTAGAGAAAGGCCTTAGCAGGTAGAAAGATGCAGAAGGAGCTGGCAAAGGATTGAAAGTTTTTCCTCGCTGTCCTTTTCTAGGCAGTGGCAGATGATCTTGCTGTCTCAGGTGTCCTGAACAATAGCTATGGAGCCAGGCCCTATTTTGGTGGTAGAAAAGGAACTGGCTTTCTGGGGAGAGCCAGAGACAAGCCAAGCCAGTTTCAGACTGTCATTTTTCCTACTGGCTCATTCTGCTCAAATCACAAGCTAGAAAAACTGGAAAGGTAAGCAGTCCAAATTAATGGGAACATCAAGTGAACAGGTTTGTTTACACATTGGTTTAACTGGAATAGGGAGCACAATTCCAGCTTTGGGCACTAGTTTTGCAGACATTCCCTTAACTTACCTTTCTACCAGAGAAAGCCATATGCAGGCCTGAATTATTCCTGGTCTGTCCCCCAAAACACATCATAGTCTCTTGAAGCTTCATGCTTGCATGGCATCCATGACCACAACTCTTATTATTGGATGGCAACATTCATATCCTACCAGGTCACTCTTCTAACTCCATGTAATTAGGGGAAAAAAAAAAATCAGGAACACCACAGAGCAGGAAGTTGCCTTTTCCTCACACTGCTCTTCATGCACTACTGTTGCCACATCTTACCTGTAACGCTGCATTTGCCCACCAAAAGGATATTTTTCCTATGGAAGAAAAGGCAGTTTTTTGGAGTCCTACAACTGGTAGGAAATAATCAATTTAAGACTAATGATTAAAAAATCCCCAGGTATATATTTATAGTTAATTTCTATCATAGAGCAGACTTCACCAGATGCTCAATTGCATTTCATCCTTAAGAGCAAACAAGGGCTCCTGCAGATGAGACCTTTCCAGCAGAGCTGCTGCAGATGGGCAGATCGTGGTGTCCTGCTAACTATCCCCGAGACCACTGTGGTACAATGATTCTACTTGCTAAAAGCAATAACTTAAAATAAGCACCACAAAGGGAAGAGAAGTGACATGGATCTTGCACATAATTCCTCTTAAATTTTTTTATTTAAAATGTTTTATGAACTGCAGGGTGGAGCCACATTCTGCAGACAGGAAAATTTGAGCATAGTGGCTTTGCCGCAAAACCCAGTGAAAGAGGGAGTGTCTGACATCCCTCTACACACCAAGGGCTGGCCATCCTCACCATATTCCATATTAACAGCAATCCCAGAAAGCAGCTGCTTCTGTGTGCACATTAGAAACCTGAATGAGAACATAAATGAGCCAAACTGCCTTGCACACTTTAAAACTACAGCACGACATAACTGCAAGTCATTGTCATTAAAAGTTTGGGGAAAATAAAATCCCCACCTGCCAAATACAGCTCTGTGGTCTACTGCTGAGTTTTAATGACAACTACTGCATCTTGGAAAGCTGCTCAATAATAAGGTAGTACATTTTCCCTCCAGGACCAGAAATCAGGTACTGTCACTTACCTACAGAAAAGGCATACACAGGAAAATACCCCAAAGCCATGTGTCTCATGCAACAATCAAAATCTTGGACATCCTCTGCACACATAAATTTGCTCTTATTACAATATATGTTTCAGTTGGTCAGCATGCTAAAAATCTCCACTCAAGACTTCTGGCTTTTCCAATTAAGCTTATAGACAAAAAGTTCTTTTTTTCTTTTAATGACATTGCCATTTATTGCAAAGCTATGATGAGTTCTTATCTCATTGTGGTGCCCTGTGGTAACTCATTATTCACTGAACTTCACTTTTTGATGTATGATGAACAGCAACATATACTTAAATAGTTCTACTTAAACTGGCCCTATAGCTGAAACAAATCATCCCAAGAACACCACTGCATTACACTCTGAAGTGCTCAAAAGCTTAGGATATGATGTTCTTCAGTATTCACAGAGCTTAATATCTTCAAATAGAAATTACTCAAGCTGATGTATGTGTCATTAAGTCAAAGTTCTTCCAAATGAGAAGAGGATGACTGATAGTCAGAGATTACCAGGGCCAACACAGTGAGACATCACACTCTTGGTGGCCACAAGCAAGCCTGAGAGGGCTCAGTCCCCCACAGTCCCGCATGCTCAGAAGGCTGCAAAACAACCTCAGCATCCCTGTCTGAGAGCCCAAAATTCCCCCTCATTCATCACCAGGTCTATCTGGCGCTGATGGGTAACAGAGCATTGACTACTTCTTCTAGGCCACAGCTGCAACACAAGCTTTCAGATTTTGTGTACGATGGAAGACAAAGAGAATGCACAACAAAAATCCCCAGAGGCAGAAAACAACACATGTACTAGCACAGCTCCAGACCTCTCCCCCTGCCCTCCAGTTACTCTCCAGAGGGTAAAGCGAGATGTCAGGACCTTTCCAGTAATAAGCAGCGCTGCTTGGATCAGATTCTTTGCGCTGAAGAGATTGAAGGGATTGGCTTGAGAATTCAAATTGGTTGAAGGTGTGAAGTCTAGTTTGGGATGTTTAGAAATACTCTGGAAAGTGAAATATGGTCACTGGCCTGGCCTGTTCCTAGCAGCTTCCTACATCAGATGCTTCCGGCACAGTGGTATTTCAGGAGAAGAGGAGCCAGATTCACATGTCCTAAAGTGCACCTAAGTCACTGTATCTTTCATTTCCTTCCGTCTGACTCCTGGCCTTCAAGCACAGAGGCTTAGGCACAATTTAGGTCATGGGAACCTGGTTTTCAGCCTCTCAACAAGTGGAAATACCCACAGCTGACTTGGGCTAGAAAATACCAAACACTTTATAGGACAAACTACACCTGCTGAGTGTACTCATATACACACGGCAGAGCAATTCTTTTGCCTCAGGGGTCCCCGTACTGTAAACTCTGACCATGACACAGAGGAAAGCAAAACTGAATTTATACACACGGAGCATGTTCCAGTTGGACACTGCAGGTGAAGTGTGCAATGTGAACATCCTCCACCTGCTGACCATGCTCTGCAGGATCCAGAAGCCAGTTTTCAAGAGACTGATGTAACACCTCTCATCCCTGTTACCACTGTACTGCATACTGAAGTCAAGCTACTGAAATGTTTCCAAATGTACAGGGAGTGTTATTTCCTTTCCAAAGCTGTTATGTATCAGGAAAGATCATAATCAGATAACATCTCAAGCACAGGTTAGAAAGATGGCAGAGTAAACACATCCAATCCTTTTCACATGCAAGCACACACCCTGAAATAAGCAAAAAAAGCTAATTGTGTTGATTGCACTACAGTATAAACAGCAATTATGAAGCTAAAGAAAGTAACAAAGCATCCCTGCCTGAAGGGTCTTCTCCAGGCTATCATGTATCAGAAAAAAGATAAACACAGAAGCTTGAGACATGGCCAAAGAAAAGCTCTCCGCAGATCCAAAGTCCAACATTGTGCCCTAATAAGCAAGAGTATTTGACTCTCCAGGGCAGAGTGGCTGTCTAGGACAACATTTCATACCCTAGATCCAGAGCAGCTCCCCTAAAACATTTTGGGAGGCAGCAGACAGATACACAGTGCTCAGCCTCCGTGGCACGAGAGGGTTTCACAGTCCCTGCCTGCAGTCACAACAGCTCCAAAGGAAAGGGGCACGGCTGTTCCCACCTCAGAAGAGGAGCCCTGCTGCAGAAAGCCTACAGGCCCACCAGCCATCTCCCTCTAGCCCAAACCCAAAGTACAGCAAGGATCAGGACAGTATTTTAAACTCCTGACGTCAGCATGTCACTTTGTAGAGTCAGTTCATAAGAGATGCTAAAAACAGGGCTGCATCTTGAACCCACCCTTTGCAAAGAAGCAGAAAGGTTTCTCCATCCATGCACTAAGACCTGTTCTTCAAAGAGCTGAAGTGCTTCATATACAAGGCACTAAGCAGCCTGTATTCTCCATGCTGCAGAGCAGGACTTGGTGCTCTCCAGTAAGACAGGCTGGGAATTTCCTCTCTGCCATTCCCACTGTGATCCAAGTCAGCTGAGGTCTTGCAGGAGCAGTGGCCTAAACCTCCACACTATCCTGTGTGAGATGGAGAGATGAGACTCAGCTCCTGCAGCAGAAATGAGCCTGCCTTGCTGAACAGACACTGGTTAAAAAGCAGAGCAGGAACGGGGACAGAGAGGCTCTTCCTGTCTGCATAGGCACTCCTCAGGGAGGAAAAGCCACTGGTCCCGGCTATGAGGACAACTGGTCCAAAAGACAAGCTCATTACTGCACCAAAGACCCTGAGGGCAGGCAGTGAATCCTGGGCTCTCCTCTACCTCATCTCCAACCACCCTTCAAAAGAAGGAAGCAGCAAAGACATGTCCTATCCCACGGGCATGCATTTGGTGAGTTTCAACAGTGCCCCAAGGAGCTTCAGCAGAACACTCAGTTTCTGCATTTAGGTTTGAGCTACATACAGAGCTGGCCACTGCTTGCAAGAAAAGGACATTCCCAGCCATGGTCAGCAAAAGAGAAAGGTAATAACAGAGTTGTTAAAGCAGACCATTGAGATTAAGGAGCCTTTCTTTCTACTGCCTATTCTGACACCACATTAAACACTCCTCTACCAAAAAAAAGCGCAATAAAACCCTTTCTTGACATCACAGGAACACTTAAGACTAAGTTAATAGATTCAGGGCCTTGGTCTTCTTGCAAATCAAGTGAAAGACAAAATACATCCAAGACAGTTTACATGAACAACAGATGATACTTTTAAAAATCAGATATTTTTCCCTGTGCACTCAATACTACTATATTTTTCCTTGTTCTGTATAAAGCATACAAAGTTAGAAGCAAAACAAAGTCTTCTCCCACACTTGATGTTACACTGGCAGTGCCACACGCCTTGCTGCCCATCTTCTCACACCTGGGTATGTTCCACGAGTACCCCACTGTTCCCATCCACTCCACGTCATGCTTAAGTCAAGAAAAACAGCTTTGGTTATAACATATCAGTGTTATTTCCTCTCCCTAGTTTTTGGGCTGCTGAGGAGGTGCCACAAACAAAAGCAAACAACATGCAATGGCTCCGTTTGCATGTCCCAAGGACTGGCTCTGCACACTGGTGCCTGAAGAACAAGCACATTGCAAAAGCATTATGATTCCAGTGGCAAGATGGATGGGAAAAGTGCCAGCCACTTGCTATAACCCTTTTGTCATGCCAATTGCTGGCTGCTATGAGGATGTACTTTAGATACCTCCTTAGAAAAGAGCTCTGCATCTCATCCTTCCAGATGGAGGAGGAATGATTCATACACACATAAGCATGCTAGAATGATGGCTGAAGAGAAAACATTTTCTTTATGTTTTCTGTTTTGCATTACAGGCATGCTCAGGGCCTTAATCACAGCAAAAAAATTGAACTGAAGTCGATGACACTTTGTGCCCCAAAGAATGCTCGTGCAAAACCCCAATGCTACTTCTCCCTGGCCATGTCAAGCCTCATATTGCATGCACACACCTTACGTGCCTCATTCCCCTGCTCTCCCATTTTCACAGCATTTCTCTGCACAGAACACGACAGAATAACTTCACTTACAAAGCCACCACATCCCACAATCACAAATACATGGGAAAGGATCCAAGAGAGAGATCAGGAGTTGAGAGCGCTAAACTGACCACAGACCGACTTGCAATGCAGAAGAAAAGCAAAAGGATCTCTTTTCTTTCCAGACAATCACGTGCCCATTTCTCTCCTGGAGGGCGCTGCAAGCATCCTCCTCCCCATCTTACCTCCACAGCATCTCTGCCACACACATGCACTGCTCTCAAGGGCCCTGTATCCTGTGAGTCTCGTTCTGCTTCTCAGCACTAAATTCCTGCCCATTTACTTTCCTCTGGCCTCTCTGACTTGTGAAGTCCTTGGAGCAGAAATTCCCTCTAAGCACCTGGGAAGTACCTGAAATATCCCAAGTCCTACTGCAAATAAATAAACAGCAGTGCACAGTATGTCTATTAAGCCAACCATATAACAGTCATCTCTGACATCAAAAATTAGGACTGCAGCTTCTTCTTCCTATGGACCAGGAAAACCTTCAAATTTGGTTTCTCTGCTACCCACCTCCCTCTTTCCCCCATCACATTATCAATTTCTCGAATCCATGCCTCGTTTTTTATTATAAATTATTCTAATCAGGGTTTGTGACATGGCAGAAATCCAGCATAACCTTCAGAAATATATATACACACTGGGTATATAGTGTCTTTATTTCATAGGAGCCTTTCAAAGAGCCTGGTACAGAGTCTGGGAGGATTTGGCATCCTTTTTCAGCAGCATCCCTGTGGTGGTGACCCTTTCCTAAAGGGTGCTAGATGCATTCACCTACACTATTTCCTCTCTTTGTAAAAATCTCTCATTAAAGCCAGGAAAAAGTGTTCAAGCAGGAATTTTTCCTCCGCTGTTTTTCAGGTTGAAATAGTGTGACTTAGGGGTGGCAAAGGAGCTAGAGAGACTATCTGAAATCCAATGCAGACCTTCTTTCCCACTCCACCCTCTTCTGAATGGGAAGATGTAAGATAGGCTAGGTAATTGCTCCAGCTCCTTCAGAATCAGGGTTCAAGTGCGAAAGAAAGGCAAAGGAAAAATAAAAAATGAAACACAAACCACACAAAAGCCCCAGCAATTATAAGGATTCTTTTCTTGGGCAAGGAGCACAGGCTACTTTAGTAGCTCTTGAAGAAGTCCCCACACTTTGTTCCCTCATGCTATAATAGTTCCAGAAGGAATCTGGATCTGTGGCTTTCCCATAAAACTAATAAGGAGATTCTGAACCCCACACTGGGAACAGGCAATAAAAAACCCCCACAACAACATGCAATTTAAACACAGAGCACTACCATCTTGTTAAATAATATGTTAAGAACTCATCTGCAAGTCTGTCTTGGCCAATGGGGACATCAATCAGGAAGATACAGTAATACTCTCTAGCATGCAATTAGTCTCTGCTGTAAGCACTTTAACTCTGGATTTCTTGGATTATATTGTTGTTTGCAACAACTATTCCTGTTGCTTTGTAGGAGTGATATGATAGCCATCCAAGCACCACAATCAAATTATGATACCAGGACATTTGGGCAAGGGATTATCACAGCAAAGGAAATGGATTATCACAGCTTTTATTCTGAACAAGGATAAGAACAAGATGAGATATCATTTTGAACATGGCAGAAGGGATAGAAGAAAACTGTATCCGAGATTTACTTTTTTACCTCCATGCTCTTTTGGATTTTTCAAGATAGGCATGCTGCAAAAATCTGTCAATCTGAAAAGACAGAAACTGCCTTTTCTAGAATTTGCACTGAAATATCTGAGAAGAGAATAAATTAAAAATATTCCAAATCAAAGGACAGTTAAAACAGCCTCCTTGGATTGGCTGAATGCCTGTTCCTGGGCATTTTCCCACTGCATATCTGCCGATACTTCCTTCACTTGACATCAGGCAACAACCATCACCACCAAGAGGCCTAACGACCTCTGCTCTGTTTTGAAAGTTTACTATCAGATTTGTTCCCTGTCACAGGAAGGAGGACTGCTCACCTTCCTTCAGCTGAGTAGGTTCAGCAAAGGCCTGATGTGTTCCTTTAGAAAGGCTGAATAGTTTAAAGGTTCTCTGAAAAAGGCTGCATCTTTGCCTATCTCCTTTTATACCTTAGTTCTCACACTGCCCCTCAAAACAAGAATTAGCTTTTTTAACTTTACAAATCTTGTTTGATTTTTTTAACAGTACTTTGGTGTCTTCAAGACATATGTACATACACTTTTGGTGCATGGTACTCAAGAGACCCTGATTCTGATCTCAATTTCTTTGGCAGCAGCCAAATATTCCAGACAGGATGAAGGAAACCACACCAGCCTTAACACCCCTGTGATGCAGTTTGAGAGGTCATTAGTAGCTATTACATATTACAGAGGAGAAAAGACAAAACCAGAAAAGACAGCGAAATAAAGAGAAGCAGAAAAACAAACAAAAAAAAAAGTGAGTTCTGCAAAGAATAGAAGCAGCAAAACCCCTGCTTTGCTACAGCACATGGCACGTGTCTGAAAACTGATGACACCTGGGTATAATTTCTGGCTGTGGCCCTGACTCCTCCTAGATGACTGCACCAATTCAAGTCACACCTCCAACAGGCTCTCCCTGCACATTTTCCATCGGACTACAGGTCAGCAGTGGTAGACCTTTTCCTTGCCAAGGACAGAGGACACTAAATATTATTGGCATGACACACTTCAACACGGACCTTATGATTCTATAGGCAAGCAGCAACATTGGTAGTTGATTAAGGCTAGAAGGTACAACAATAAATCAGAAAAAAATTATCTGAAAATAAGTGGAAGGAATCAAAACAACAACAAAAAAGAAATTCAGAGAGGACAGAAAGTAGGAAAGCAGATGATAAAAAAGTTCTTAGAAGAGACAATAACAAACAAAGATAAAAGAGAAAAAGGCATCCACAGGAACATCTGACTTCATTTGACAGGTGGAAAACAGGGTGTGTTTCTTTTTTTTAATAACACTATTGAAATTGGGTAATCCAACAAGCAGTATTTTATTTTGCTCCAGAGAAAATACATGAATATAGACTTGTACATTTTTAAGAAAAAGACTCCAAGCTCTCAATGCACTTGTTTTCAGAACTAATGCTTTAACCACATTAGCAAGGTTATGACAAGACCACAGAGTAACTACGATTCATTCTCTATCTAGAATCTGCTTTTTCAGAGTCACAATCACTACAGTAATTTTGCAGTTATGAGACACTTTACTCTCGTTGTTTCTTGGGATTCCTCCCTATTTCAAATGGTAGGATCTAAAGAGGTTTTGTTCTGGTTCAGCTAAGATCTCTTTACTCTTTTTTCTTTCCCCCTGCCCCATATTTCTGTGCTTTTAAACTGTCCTTAACTGGACACACATGGGCAATGCCAGATATGAAGTACTCTGGATCACTACAGCTACGGGTAAATATTTTAGAGAATCAGGAATTTAACTGCAGATCACATTACTCCAACATCTCTGCCCTTCCTGTCACTTCACCTGCTTGTAATCATTAGAAAGCAGAGTGTCATTTCTAAGCTGCAGTTGAGCACTAAAAGCACCATACTGGCCTTCCCTGGATCTTCTTAATTAGAGATTAGCAGAAACAAAGCTTAGGGAGACTATAAAGATAATTTTGCCAGTTTATCAGCAAACAGGTTTGGGTTACCAAAGAGATAAGAGTAAGACTGTTATTTTACCTGTGTGGCCGGACCCGCGAGTTTACCTTCTGAATACCCCCTGAAATGTCAACAATGAACCACAGGATTAATTTTCCAAGTTGCCGACCTTTAGTGTTGTCTGCATGATACACCCAGAATTTTGGACTGTTTCTCTTCACACAAGAACATGCTCCACAAGCCTCATGACACTCGAACTCTGTTACATGGGCTGCTCACATGTCACAGAACAGATGCTCGCCACAGCATCCTTGAAGAAGCCGCAGGGTTGGACCTCCTTAGTTCCAGAAAGTCCACCAAATTAGCATCCACCACAAAGGCAGAGAGGGGTCTCCCAAAGGGTACCTTAGTGTGAATAAATAATTTCATCAACAGTCATACCATACAGCTACATTAAAACAGAGTAATTTGATCGTGAATTTAAGTTTAATTTCAATTGGGAAGAAGAGAAGAAAAAGCGAAGCCCTTGGATTAGAAGACAGCCGTTCCCATTTACAGCTCCTCCCAATTAAAATGTTTTATATAGATCATCGGAACCTAAGGCATCGAACACGTTCCACAGTGTGCAACATAAGGCTGTTGGTCTGTCATGTCTCTGTAAGAGCTCAGTGTGATGAACGATCTGGATACTTGTCTCTCTGGTATAAAAGCAGGAGAAGCTTTGAGACAAAGAAATAAAGGCCAATGCATATTACACATCTTACAGTGCTTAATATCATTCCTCTTGACTCACACCTCTGGAAACAGTTAAGGTCACTATTTCTCTTTTATTTTGAATGTGGATTTCAGCATCAGTATCCTCCAACTCCCGGGGAGAATTTAAATCAGAAACAGGAACATCAGGAACATAGAGCATTTGGGCTACAACAAACAATGCCACACCAGCACGTCATAACAAAAATAAGTGATCTTCCCTTTTGCCTCTGCTGACAAACAGACACATGTGATGCTGCTTGTAGGCCAGGATGTTAGTGTGATTTCTGGAAGACAATCTAATAAATAAAGATTTAAAAGAGTTTTAAAAAAGCAAAACAAAACAAACCTGACTACTGATTGCTGGAACTGAAAAACCTGCCTTTCCAAATCAACTCACAGTTTGGCAAGCCTACATGAAAGGCAGACAAACAAATAGCATCTTTTCCTTTTAACATGGAATCTGCAATAAGAAACAGAAACCAGCTTTTTATTGATTTCCATAATGCCATCTCTACAGCTTAACAAACTCACTCAGCTGCTAATGCTAATTCACTGATGCTATGGAGCCTTCCCATATAATTATACACCCTCCACTTCGCTGAGCCCCAGGGCACTGTTTTTAACTTTCCAGAGGACCACTGCACCAAAAGTAGGAACAAAAAAACCCCACCTCTTTCATTACCCAAAGCAAACTGCAAACGAAATTTTGCTTATTTAAATGGGAAGTTAGAGGGACTTGATTTTTAAGACAGGGATAATCTGCCAGTCTGCATATATTTTCAGATCTGATATCCTGACAACCAACTCCCATTTCAACTCTCCTCGCCTCTATTATTTTTCTTCCTAAGAGTACACAAGAATACAACATATCAATACTGCAATAATTTTGACTTCTAGGGGGAAATTCTAAAGTCTTTCTCAGCTCAGAAGGGTTTCAAGAGAGTGGTTCAGAATCAGACAGAGACTTTTGTGAATGTCACTACAATTAACATTGTAAAAAAAATATAAAATATTAGCATTGCTACAGGGATGTATATTTCAAAGGTATTTTTTATTAAGCTTTTCTTTTTAAAAGGCAACTCTGGAACACCTGCTAAACCATATTTAAAGAAGATATCCTCTCCAAGTCAAAAATAAAATGTTCTAAATAATTAATGAAATAAACTGTGCCATTTTTCTCTATTTCTCAAACAAATTCAAGCAGGCAGCTCTAGTATATTTTAGTGAGAGATTTGTTCAACTAGAGACGGCAGAATTTGGCCTAATTGATCTAGTACTGTCTATCTTGAAAAAATGTAATGGAACTCTAC
This sequence comes from Nicator chloris, assembly GCA_013400495.1. Lineage (NCBI taxonomy): Eukaryota > Metazoa > Chordata > Aves > Passeriformes > Pycnonotidae > Nicator > Nicator chloris. The sequence continues at coordinate 134,177 of WAAE01012345.1, read as the reverse complement.
AGGGTAAACACCCTCCCCAAATGACTGTACCTAGAGTTTCCTTTCCTGCTCCCCCTGTTTGCCCTGCCTTGGTTTTTCAGATCCAACCATACTTGGTTCACCACATCCATCAAGATTCAATGTGCCATTTGAGCTAATATGACTTGATTTTGCTATGGTTTCCCATGCATATGTTAATTTGGAATCAGTTAATCTATTTCCTCTGAGAATGGTGAAATGCGTGGATTTTTGTTCAACAAACAAACAAGTTGACAGTATCAATACAGAGTTGGAGAGCCTCTAAAAACAATCTAGTTTGCATAATTAATGTTAATTACAATAACATCTCAATCAGTGACACAAAGGCTTAGCAATGAACACAGTCATACGAGGAAGTGAAAACATGAAACAAACATGAAGGTATCTTGTCTTGTTCTGAAAGAGTATCAAACAAACTTTCAAGAGATTTACAAATAAGTACAAAAAGGCAGAAGACACAGAAGACAATTCTGCTTTGTTAGACATATCTTCTTTACAGGCTGCTTAGCAGAGAGGTTTTTTCTGACACTGTGGTAAGACAGTGGATCTGAGCTATGGACACACCAGATAATATTATCTTTCTACAACATCACATCCAAGTCATTATCAACTGCTTTAAAGAAAACAAGCCGAGATCCTGATTCTTCTGCCAGTGATTTCAATAGCAAACACTAACAATGCAATATGAATGTCTTGGGAGGTGGGGGGCGGCTCTAGAGACAGAGGGGAATTAAGAAAACAACTCCAACTTGAACACCGCATAAAGGTATGGAATCCCACAGGCGCAGAGGAATTTCAGGACAAGATAATTAATGTTTCAACAGTCTTTTTCCTACTACTTTCCGTAGCAACAAGGGAAAGCTAAACACACAGAAAACTTACCTGCCCGTTTCACTTGGCAGCACAGAAGTCTTAAACAGGGCGGTTTTGGTACGGTCACTTAACAAAGGCAGATTTACATTTAATCCTCAGATGTTTTCTTCATGGCCCAAGGAAAAAATAGTTATCCAACAAGTTGTCATTTCAAGGAAAGGCAATAAAATAGTGATGAAAAAAAATAAGCGCCACTCTACCTCACCCAGATTGGCACTGTAGTACACAAGTAGTCACACAAGCATCGCAGGGAGCACTTGCGCAGTAAAGTGCCACTCAGAGTGAGTAAGGGTGGTGTAATTGGGTCTGGTGAGGGGAGGAATCACGACTTGTCACGTCATTACTACGCGGGCCTTTCTCAAAACGTGAGTTTCTTGATTACTCCTCACATTAATGCAAATCTGCTCTGTTAATGAAGTTACACTGGTGCTAAACCAGCTCCAGAGGAGAAACAGGCCCACTTCACACTGAATGAACAGACTACAGCTGAAGGACCCCTCCCCATAAAGGCAAAATTTAGGAAGTTTTCAGGTTATGTTGGATAAGTTACCCTTTGGGAAAAGGACTGATTTTCTATTTGATGTCAATCTCACAGTTGATTTATTTTTGTTTCCCTCCCTCTATTTATAGATAAAAGCAAGACAAGATATAGTAAAGATTTAATTTTCTCTAGAAATTCACTGACCTTCTGCATACACTTGAGTAGTCACTGAGTAAAGCCATACTTTACTAGGGCTTATTTACAAGAGTAGTTGCCTTTAGAAACAGAAACTTTATGTGGAGGATTCCCAGAATGATGCTGGACTTTCTTCTTAACAAAAGTTCAGTAGATTTATTTTTCATGTGCCTGAGACAGATGATTTTGGAGCCCTGTGAGGTTTGGTAAACCTTCAATTCAGCAATTAATTACCATATGATATAAATTACAAAGATCGAGCAATTAATATTAATAAATAAACCCAGCAGAGTACTGAGGCTTTGGACGCCCTGTGCACTGCTATATTTGCTGGGATTTTCCATGCCTGTATTTTATTCTGTCTGTTCTGTACGTACAGCACAAGAGAACATATACCACATTCACGTTCTAAAAATACATTAAGGAGAGGAAAAAAACAAAAAGAAAAAAAAAATCAATAGCAGCGAAACAGAGACATAACCATTTCCCATCAAGCGCTCCCAATACCAAGCCAAGACACCAAAACTCCCCGCTGCGGACCACGGCTTCCCCCTTCCAAACACGCATGTTCCTGCCACGGCAAGTGAAGCCCAGGTAATAGCGAAATATCCAGGAATGACAGGGTGGGGAGGAGGATAGAGCAGCCAGAAATACAAAAGGTGGGTTTCCGCGCTTTTCCAGGACGGACAGTGGCCAGAGCCTGGCATGGAAGGGTTGTTCGACCCGGGCGGCTTTCAGGATACCCTCACGTCAACCATCACCACAGCCTCAACCAGTGCGGGGAAAAAACCAAAATAAAATCAAAATTACAATCGCCGGCAGCACGACACGCATTAGAAGTTGGCAACGACGCCAGGGGGTTTACATATATATATATATATATATATATATTTTCCCCTTCTTTTGCGGTCCGAGCGGGCAGTGCCAGGCTGCGCCGGGAGGGGAATGCCCCAACTTTGGAACAGTTGTCGGTGGCCGCCCCGCACAGCCCGGGGCTGCCCCGGCCCGCGCCCCCCGCACCCCCAGCCCCCTCAGCGAGCCCGGGAGGGCCGTGCCCGGCACTCACCCGCTCCGGGGGCTCCGGGGGCTCCGCGGCGAGGACCGGCGAGGGAAGCGCCCGGGGGAGCGGGGTCTCGGCGGAGAGAGGGGGCGCGGGGGAGGCGAGGAGGCGGCGGAGGGGACACGCGGGGGAGGGATTTAAACCACGGGGAGGTCAACGTAAAACGAGCGGCGGTAGCGGCTGTGCCCGGCTCTATCCCATGCCGCCGCGGCAGCCCCGGGCGGCGGCCGAGCTGGGGAGGGTGAGCCGGGTCGGCAGGCGGCTGGGAGGATGTGACACAGTGACAAGTGCGGCCCGCCAGCCCTGTGCCGGGGGAGGGGGGCCGGGGCAGCCCAGGCAGCGCCGCCCGCCCGCACACGGCATTGACGGCGCTGCCGTGACTCACACACGGGAGTTGGTCACAGGGCGGCACCGCGCGGGCGGGTGGGGGGGGGAGCGCCCCGCCCCCCCGCCCGGCAGCCAACGGCGCGCCGCGGCCGGGCGGATTGGCAGGGCGGACGGCCAATGGGAGCGCGGGCCGGCCGGTGGCGGCGGAGCGGTCCCTCCGGCCCAGCGAGTCTTCTGAGGACACTCCGCCGCCAAGTGCCGGGGAGGGCCGGGGGGAGCCCCGAGGGGCGGGATCTGCGCGCCTGCTCGGCCGGAAACCAATCAGCAGTGAGAGCCGGGTTGATGGGCGGCGCGGGCGGCCAATAGGAAGCGCGCGGGGGCGCGGCGGGGAGATGGTCACGCAGGGAGCGGGGGCGGTGGCCGCGGGCGGCGGAACCTCGACGGGTGAGGCGGAGCCGGCGCCTCCGAGACCCCGGGGAGGGGAAGGGCTCGCCCCGGAGCCGCCTGCCGAGCGGGAGGTGGCCGAGGCGGATTGGAGCTGGCCTCGGCGCCGCCAAGGTCGTTTCCCGAGGGAGGAAGGAGAGCGGAGCCTGGGCCTGGTCCGGGGGAAGCCGGGGAGGCCCCGCTGGCGGCGGTGAAAAGCCTGGGGAGGGGGCTGGGAGAGCCCCGGGACCCCGGGGTCTGGAAGTGGGAAGCTGGGGGTTCCCTGTCTTTGACAGGTGTCACGGCTCGAGGTCTTGGTTGTCTTCTAATTCTGACAGATTTTTAGATAACAAAGCACATCCCAGGACCCGGCACGGTATCAGAATTTGACCAGGTGAATGAAAAAAATGAGAGCAATAGCACCGGCAGCGCAATTCCTCTCTCCTGCTGCTGAGGGGGAATTGACAGGTAGGAACAGCGTCAGTGGTGTAGAAAAGCAGCGCTGTTATCACAAATAATTAACATTGGAGGAATTTATTTTGGGCACGAGGAGGAAGTAATGCCCAGGAGGAGTTTCCAACAAATACTGGAACCTTACCAACATTTTAATCCCTGTGAAGGAAATGAGATACTCAAATTGTGTTTCACAAACTCTTATACTAAGATCTGCTGTTTGCAGTAAAAGCATAAAACAGCTGATAGGCTTCTGTAAGATAATGAGATAAAAGAATAAAGGACTACATTGGTGTTTTCACATGCTGAAAAAACACAATTTTGTTTGCTTTAAAAACTTGTTCCATCAACTGTAAACAGACTGCTGTAAATACAGATTTTTTTTTCTCATTTTCACATCCACAGTAATTGAAGAGCGGAAAAATGGTAACCTGCAATAATTTGTTCATGTTTTTCACTTCAGGAATGATGGGACTAATTACAGAATTTTTTCCTGCTTGCTTTTATTGAAATCTAAGGGAGTTGGAGGGGAGATTTCACAGTTCCTCATTTGAAGCAGGAATTGTTAAATCATACACCAAAAAAGATAAAAAGGCTCTCAGATTTGTGTCTTAGCATCTAAGGCCCCATTCTGCCAGCCTTGCCATAATGTCTTGCAAGAAATTCAGGATGGACAGTACACAAATTGCTCTAATGTGAAAGGAAAAGAAAATAAGACCGTTAAAGCCATCCTTTCAGAATAAAAAAAAAGGAAGAAAAAAAGACGGTGGGGGTAAAGGTTTTCTTTTCAACTAATCATTAGGAATAATGAAGGATGTTTATAAGTGACTCACATCTTTGAATTGATAGCAAAAGCAGAGAATTTAGGATCTGTGATCTTTTTTTTTCCCCTCTTGCCATCAGCAAGAGGTTAAAATACTTGCAGGGTTCTGCAGCCTTCAGCAGTGCTCATACTGACTCATGCTTGGAGACTTCTGAATGCCACACTAAAGAGAGCTTTGCATCAGGTCCTATGCAATTTGGCAAACAGAATGAACAGAGCATTCACCATTCAATGATAGATGAATTTTTATATATATATACATATATATATATATATATGTATACACATGTCTTCAAAGAACTGAAAAGGGTGGGAATCTCAGGGCAGACAATTGTCTTTTTGTACCTGTACACTCTTTAACAGTAATAATCTGACAGAATTGAGACAGAAATTGAGCTTGTGAGTTTGGGCACGATTGTTTCTGGCTGGTGAAAGTCTATAAGCAATCATCCTGTGCCGCTGTACAGCCTTCCATGGGGGCTTTGCACAGACTTCCAGAGATGGCAGAGGAGGGAATATTTCATATCATCACGGCACTGCAGCTTTCCCAATATGCAGCAGGGTTTTTTCAGGGCAAGCACTGGCAGGGAAGCAGTTGTATGAAGGCTTTTACTTGTAAAGTCTCAATTTCACAGCTACAGAGGGAAGTTTGAAAACATGGCCTGCCTGCCGAACGTGATTTCTCTCTGAGGTGGTTTGGGTTTTGCACATTCGGTTCTTTAGGATTGTGCTTGCTTCAGCTGAATGGAGCTAAGCTACTTCTCAGTTAGACTGGGCTTAGAAATTAGAGAGTTTCTACCAGACTTTCAGGAGTGCTCACAGGTAAACCAAGGCCTCTTAGACAAGGACCAGCTCTGCAGGGGTAGTTGCTGTCCAGCTCAGAGATCCAGCAGCTCTCCCCCTGTAATTTGTGCGTGGGGTAAAACTGCAGGAAGTGTGTCATGGGTTTGGCTCTGGCTTCACCTGAGAGAACCAAACCACAAAATCCAGAGTAAAAGGAGCTTGGGCAAGCAGGTCTGCTCGAGGTGTGCAGTGTGCCTGTAGCTGAGGTGGGTCCTAGAGGCTTGATGCAGCTCTTCCACCCTTGTGAGCAGGGAGTAGTTCCCCTGAAGCTGACGGGTTTGAAGTCTCAAAGCCTGAATCAATTCAGGGTCTGGCAAGATGGCCTGATCCCTCCTTGCTCACATCCATGCACATCCCAAGGAGTCAGAAATCTTTGATCCCATGCAGCTGCCCTGCTGACACAAACTTCACTTTCAATTACATCTTCTAGAGAGCATCAGAAAGTGTGTATCATGTTGAGGGGAACAAGTTCTAAAAATACTTGTTCTTCTGAGCATAATTGAGATTAATTTGTTGATAGTTTCACACAAAGACCTTGGAGCCTGGCTTTTTTACTGTACCACAGCTGTTTACAAAATAAGATTGTTCAGTTAGTTATTGACCTTAGGGAATACCTTTAAAAACCTGCAAATACTTACTCTTAAGTGAATAAAAGCAGTGAATTTCCTTCATCTACGTTTACTTTTTGAAAACATTCCCATCGATTAGATTGGTGTTCATGGAAAGATTTTTAAGCCCCTTTTAGAGGGTATTCATGGAAGGCAAAATTTTATCTCAAAAACGCAGTCATCTTACCAGGTGTTAATTTATGTTCTGGGAATGCAAACCAGTATTACGTGTCTGATTTGTTCAGGATGTGTAGCTCTGCTGTTTATCCAGTCTTGTCTCTTTTTCTGCCATGCTGATTCCTAGTCCTCTGCTGTGCTAGGGATGGAGAATTGAACATTTTATTTGTTCTCTTCAAACCTTCTACATTTCCCTCTTGAACAGAGGGCTCCTTTCTTGAGCAACAGTGAAACTAAACTGCTATCACAAAGCAAACTTGGGACCCTGGAATATAAAACCACTCCCTGCAATATTTAAATTCCTTTGAAAACCATCCTCTGCCATAGGCCTATAAACATTGTCCAGCTGCAATGAGTTTATCGATTCTTGGAAACCATCCCTATTTAGCAAAGAAGTAACAATACTATGTGCTGAAACAGAGATAATTGCCATTTTATACATTTCATGTAGATATTGGGTACTTCTGATCCTTTCTCTGTGAAGTGGAACTGGGAGCAAAGGTATACCAGTGTAATATGCTTACTTTTTTAAATGGCATTTGTCTTTCTAAATAGTTATATGAAAAGTACTGGGTTTATCACAGGACAAACAATTTAATTGTGTAGTTTGACAGATTGAGATTTAAGTTTAATGTCATTACTACCATCACATAATCATGCTCATGTGCCTTCTCCAGAAGTTTAGCATCACATTCCCAATCCCTTTGCTTTGCAGATGACCAGGGGAGAACACCCAGAGCTCTTGTTGCAAGAAAACAGATCCTCCTTTACCTAAAGGCAAAAAAAAAAAATCTGTAATGTTTTATCCCTAAATCATGCCATTTATACACATTTGTAAGCTGCTCTTCACCTTGGACTTTGTTGGTTCTATTAGTTACAACATTTTCAGCTGTCCAGTGTCTGTCTCCCCACACAGCACTGCCAAACACCAACTTCTCCCTTAACTTTAAAACTCAAATTACTTCACTAATATCTTGTAAGTGCTTCTGCTCATACAGCTTTATTGCCTGGTTTACAAACATTTCCAACCTAATCCATGAACGCATAACACACTGAGTTGCTTGTATTATTCCACTACCAGAAACCACATGACATTTACTATATTAAAATACAGTAGTGAACACTTCACTCTTACATCCAAGGTCTGAAATGCAATTTAAATATTGGTGTTTTCCCCCCAACATTTATTGTAAAAATTAGCAGGACTTTTATGTAGACCTCTGAAATGCCTAATGGGTGCTTGCGTGGAAACTTGCCCAGCCCTTTGTGCCACCTGCAGCACCTCAGCAATTACCAGTTGTCATCTGACTGCAGCCCATCCAAGGCAGAGCCTGTGTGGTTTTTCCTGCTTAGGAATGGAGTGGCACAAATGCAGCACTGGCAAAAATACCATAAATGATAGCAATGAACCAAGCACATTCCTCTGTCAAATGGCAAGGGTCAGGTACTTGTAGCAGGGATGCTTTTATGTGGTCCATGAGAACAAGATTTACTTTTAGGAAACCCCCGGTGAGAAAATTTCACACACAAAAATCAGAGAAAACAAAGCTGCATGTGGACAAGGATGCTGAATTCAAGAATAAGTTACATCTTATGAGGTTTTTGTCCAGCTCAAGTTGCAAGTCCCTCAAAATCAGGATTTTATTGTAGGAGAGCTACCAGACATTTATTGTGAGTCATGACCACCTTACACATTGGTGCTGACAGCAAATAGGGTGTAAATGAACAATTTTAGTCATATGGCAAAAGTGCTTTTACATTTTAATCGTGCTGCAGGAAGGTCAAGGTTGGATCTTTGTCGGTGGAGGGACAATTGCTTTAATGGTTTATGAATGTGCCTCTCCAAAACTGAAGAACAAGGAACTGAGGAATAAATGAAAATTTTCCTGTGCAGGCTGTTGCTTCCAATCTGCTTTTAAAACAGCCTTTCAGTGGCATCCTAAAGTTTTACTGTAGCTTATCCCACATTTCCAGTGTGACAATGCAGTTCTCAAGGCAGGGCTAGAGCATCTCCACGTTGAGAAGGATGCAACAATGAAGTGTCCTGGCTGTTGTTTGTGGCAAGGGGAACCCATATGTACTGATTTTCCTCTGAAAAAGGTTCTGTTGGCTTTTAGCTCTGCAGAGAAGTAGTGTGAGGAGAGGGGTCAGCGGGGTACATGGCTCTTCAGGACCACACTGGCACCTTCCAGCATGGTCAGATGAGAAGGGGTGCTTTCCCTTTCCCAGGACACTTCCCACCCTCTTCCCATCAGCTTGTTTTTGAACATTGGCAGCCTGCTCACCTTGGCAGACAGAGCAAACGCAATTCTGCAAAGCCTCGAAAGGAACTGCATAGAAGGAATAAGAATTTCCTTTCCCTTACCCAGTTTTCAGTCCCACACATGCCACATGACCTGGTCACGACACAGCTGCAAGTAAGACACCTTTAGCAAGAGCATCATTGACATCGAGGTTCAGAAATGGGGTCAGAAAGTTATGAAGGGACATGCTTGTCAAGAAAAAGTAGAATGCTCTTGGTTCTGTGGCCAAATGTTAAGCACTATCCTCAGGTTCCAATGAATTTCCTGTATGTTCGTTTTGATGAATCACAGAATGGGTCACAGTGATCAGATCCATATTCCCTGCTCAGGCAGGGTTGTCCTAGAGCACACGGCACAGGAGTGTGATCAGATGCTTCTGGAATATCTCCAATGAGGGAGACTCCACAACCCGTCGCAACAGGACACGAAGAGACGCAGACTCTGTGAAGTTCAGAAAGCTGATAATCTCACTTTATTCAAATCTGACTCCTTATATAGTTTTTCAAACACACCCAGTGATTAGTAGGCAAAATTAACACCTCTCTAATCACATTGGTCAAGACAGATGTCCATCAAGAGATTTCCTCCTCTAAGAAAGAATGAAAACAAAGATAAAACTAAGCATAAACAAGTCTCTTATTTACAGCAAAAACATGGTGAAAGAATTTCAAGAAACAAAACATCAGAAGGCAGAAAAACCAGGGTGACAACAACTTCTCTGGGCAATCTCTCCCAGTGCTCGGGCACTGCGCAGGGAAGTTCTTCCTCATGTTCATGTGGAACTTCCTGTGCCTCAGTTCCTGCTTGTTTGCTCTTGTCCCATTGCCTGGCACCACCAAGCAGAGCCTGGTCCATCCTGTGACCCCTCCCTGCGGACACTGACAGACATTGATGAGGTGCCCTCTCCGTGTCTCTTCTCCAGGATGAACAGGCCCCGCTCCCTCAGCCTTTCCTCGTAAGAGAGATGTTCCTGTCCCTTGATCGACTTTGTTTCTACTGGACCAGAAGCCCAATTTCTCTTACACTGAGGAACCCAGAACTGGACATGGTAAATACTACAAATAATAAGAAATTTGAAAAGCATAATGCATTAACTTTGGGACCAGACGTTTGCAGCTAGGTGTGCCATTCCTCTCTGAAGAGAAAGACCCTGGCCCTGTTATTTGTCTGCCAGTGTTGCTGCAAACCTCAGCCCTCTGGGGATGTGCCTGGAGTTGGTCCTGGACATCCTGCCCTGCAGTGGGAGAGAGCCCTGGAGCCTGCAAGTCCACAGAGATAAGCATGGAGCAGGGTGCCATACAAAAACTGAGAGGTAAAGTGATTTACTTAACGATAAGACTGAGAAGACATCACCCCCACCTTGATTGTCTTAGCCCTGAAGTGCTGATGGAGCTGCAAGGAACGGAGCCTCTTAGGTGGAGCAATGGTTAATTCAATGAGAAAGCAGAAGAATAGCTTGCTCCAGATTTAATTCCCGTAGTCGTCGTCTCTTACCTCTGTTGTAAACCTGAGAGCCTGCAAGCAGACAGGAGTGTTTCTGTTGGAAATGCTTCTGACAATGTATATTGTGAAAATCAGCATTGTTTTCTTAGAATGGATGTGCACCTCCAGTGACCTCTATTTTTCACTTCAGTGAAGTGATTATAAATGGCTTTACTTCTCCATCAGTGCCTTTGCTGTGGACACTAGACATTGTTTTTACCTCACTGCCCATATCCAGGTGTACTGAACTTTTTACTCACATTTCCAAATGCCGACTCTGCCCCAAACTGGAGCAGACTGTGCTTTTGCAACAACAGCACTTTAAAACTTACTGCTGTGGTTATCCATGCTAAAGGAGCACCCAGGGTCGATGTGTAGGTAAAATTTCCATCCACAGCTCTGCTTAGTCCTCAGTGACTCACCCACCAGCACAGGAACAGGGCAGGAGCTGGACAGACGTGGGTGACAAGGGTGGGGACCATGGGTCTGTCCTTCAGAGGGTGAAAGTGGGAGCTGAAGCCTGGCCCTGCCATCAGGAGAGCATCAGATGTTGTGGGCCAAAATAAGGGTCAGGGCTCAGCCTGGATATTGGAGTGAGACACATAGGGAAGCTCTTGGCAGGAACTGGGGAAATCTGCCAAGCTCAATAGAGAGGTCTCCCCCTCTCTGGTCTGTATCCAGCCCTGCTGAGGAACAGCCAAGCCAGTGCCAGGAACTGGAAAGTGAAACTGCACACAGAGAGAGGGGGAAAAAAAGGAAAAAAAAAGACAAATCGAGAAAGAAATCCAGGCTGAAAAGGAGGAAGGAACACCAGAGTGAAAGGCTGGCATGCTGGAAATAATTTGTTCAGACTGAATCCGCTAGCAGAGGGGCAGAAATTTTGCTGTGCTTGGGAATGTCGCACTTGGGCTCGCTGGTTTACTGACAGCATTTCTTTGCTCCCCCTCCTGTGCTGAGCTAAAGCCAGTCAGCGAGATGCAGAGAGGGAGGGAGAAAAAGCGAGGCCAAGAGCTTTCTGCGGTCGGTGGGGGCCTATAAATAGCCAGTGAAGTCTTCTAATACCAATCGGGTGCGTCACTAGGGCCCTCCCCGGCCCCGCTCCGCAGCAGCTGTGCCAGCGGGAGCGGTAGCTGCGGCGGCACCCGAGCCGAGCAGCTGGGCTTGGCAGCGATGGAGCCGGGAGAGGGAAGCCGGGAGGTGCAAAGGGGGTTGAACGCTCGCTGCCGCAGTCAGGCTCGGGCAGAAAAGAGGGGAAATGATCCACGCGTCCCTACGAGCCGCCTTGCCTCACCCGAGTGTTGCAAAGCGTATTCTGGTTCCTGTTCTTGCGGCTGCCCGGTTGGCACTGATAAATGCTCCGTACTGGAATAGATGAGTGTTCGAGGTCTGTGCCTCCTCCTGACTTGGATGTTGGGAGGATTTCCGAAGTCCTACTGTGCTGTTTGCTCCCCCACCTCACTCCTTCTTTCCTAGTAGTAAAAGGTCAGAGGAGAAAGACAAGGAGCTGAAGTTGGGCAAGATGCACAGGCTGGTTCAGTGCCACCACTTAGTGATCCCTCCTCTGCGGGTTTAAATGCTGCTCTCAAAGCTGACTAAAGGCAAAAGTCTGAGGGATGCTTGTGAGCATTTGTAGCCCAAATTTCCCATCGCTGTCACCATCACTCCACACCACTGGAGATAACCCTCCCATAAATAAAGCTGCTGCTCCTGCCTGGTCCTTTTAAACCGTTGCTGTCTAATCCAGACTTCAGGACTAGAATGACAGAGGACCTGGCCCTTGCTTTCCTGAGCTCTTGCTCTCAGTCCCCGTAGCAGGAAGTTATGGTAAAGCACTTCTTCCACAGAACTTGTATCTAAGACAGTATAAAATGTTTGCATAATCATGGGGATTCATTTTTATACTACTTAAGTTATTTCCAGTGATTCCCCCCCGCTTTTTTTTTTTTTTTGCAACCATGCTATATTTTCTGACCATCTGACCTACTTCATATCTTGCTGAAAAATTCTTCTTATGTGGGTCTATTTGCTAAAAATCAACCTGTTAAGCAGAAGATGCCAGGTCACAGGCAGGCAGACATGTCTTTATGATCAGCCAATGCTTTGAAATGTGCTCCTTTTCAAGGAAGGTGGTAATTTCTCCCAGATTTGAGGCTCTCCATGGGGCCCACAAATGCCACATCAATGTCCAGTAGAGGAATCATCTCTCCGTGACATCACACTGCACCCAGCAACTTGAGACCACTTCAGGCATCCTCATTTCCTAAATTCCCTGAAGATGGTGAAGCTGTGGAGCAGTGTGGAGTTGGCTAAGTGCAGTCTCTGCAGGAGGAGGTGCAGTTTTCTGTGGAGATTTCAATAGCCAGCAGGTTTACCAGTACAAAGCCCAGGACAAAAACGGGATGATGAGGTTGTGGTTAATCTTTTTGGTATCCAAGGAGATCAGTGGCACATAAGGCACAGCCTGTGGTGGGCTTTGCTGTGTCAGGGGACACTGCAGTGCTTGCAGCAAGTGATAAAATGTCACTGAGAGAGAGCAGGACCGTCTCCATGTAGGAACAGCTCACTTGAAGCTGGGTCACTCCAAGCATCACTGTTTTCTCAGTGTCTGAAAGCTTCAAAACACTTATGGTTGAGAGCGTTTTAAAAGGATGGATGCAGAAAGAATTAGTAATCCTGGCTCCTCCTCCAAAAAAACACCCTAAAATCCAGTGAATAAAATACTTTATATCAAACTTCTGTCTAGTCTGACTTCTAAGAGGAGACAGTAGAGTTGGAAACAACAAAAATTACTATAATACTATTATCTCATCTAACATGTAAATGTAATAAATTGTACACTGAATGTTCGAGCCAGGCTCACCCTCAGATATGCTCTTCTGTTTCCCTTTCCACCCAAACCGTGTTCTGTAAAGGTTGCAAGAGCCTGGGGTAGACATTGTTGTGACCAGCCCTGTTTTCTCCACCCCAGATGAGTCCCACTCCTGAGGATGTGATGTCTTGAGTGCCCATGTCCTGCTGCTCACTCCATCATGCCAGAAGTGACTCCATCATTCTGCTTTTCCGGCTCTGCCTGCTCTCAGCAAAACACAACCAGAGCAGGAGCAGCCTCCCTAGGCAGACCTGTCTCAGCCCACAGGAAACCTCAAACCCTGTTTCCCCATCTCACAACAGCTACCTCCATATCTTTATTAATCTGAATAAATTAAGGTATGTATATTTTTTTCACAGGGAAAAATACGATGTGACTTAAAAGAAGTTTAAAACATTTTTTTCCTAACAGTGAGGTCCACACTGACAACAGGATGATACCAGCTGGGATCTACCTTTCTGATCTGAAATCATGAGGATTACTCACACATCTAAAAATAAGCCTATGCTGAAATTCCCTTGTTGGATTAAGATCTAAACCCTGCAATTGTCACTTTTCCCACCAGTGTCAATGGCTTAACTAAATATACTGTCCACATTGCTGCCTGACATTCCTAGATTGTTTCTCTTTCCCCTTTCATGGAACTTCTCCATGTTTCTGTAAGTTTATTTTACTTCTTGGTTGCTTGCTTGTTCTTTTCACCAATTCATCACCTTTCCTGCTACATTCTTTTCCCCGGCCATATATGCTCTCCCATCCTGTCCTTTCCATTTCTTCTCCAAGGTTTGCCACCCACTGCTTCAGACTTGAGAGAAGATATCCAAACTACAAATTTCTGCAAGTAGTGGGAAAAGTATATACAAATTTACCCTGGATTTGTGTCTCTTCCATGCAAGAAAGGGTAGAAGTGTTCCCAGGGTTGGTCCAATTTGCTGGTAGGGACACTCTGACATCTAATGAGCATTGTGCTGACACAAAGTCATTTCCATGTGACACACAATCTTTTGGATCACACTGATGAAAAAAGTGGACTCATGGTTTAGTCACATGAGGAGAAGCAACTAAGAGCACACATGAGGAAAAGGCAAGGATTTAATGTGAGTCCAGTGTTTTAGTCTGTGCTTTGAAATAAAGAAGTTCACAAACAGGTTTTTAAGCTCTTAAAGATGCGTGGAGTTTGACAGCACCCATGTGTGAGGAGAATATTAAACACTCTTGAAGCACAATTACCTCTACAACCGCTTTTCCTGGGTGCAAACCCCCCAGCTCTTGTCTTACATAGGAGAAGTTGTCACAAACATAATTTCTCATAATGCAGAGAAAGCTCCCCCCATCCTTGCTTACAATAAATAACCGTCTCTATCTGGAAGGAAATAATTTTCCCTCTCTGAGCTGCTTTTTTTTTTCCTCTTAGCCTTCCTCACCCTTGCATTGATCAGTGTCTCAAAGAGGTCTTAATTTGAGAATTTTCCTAATGCACAGTGTGTGCACAATTAAGCTTTTTTCAAGGATTTGCTGGTACAAAAGAATTATATTTCACAATAAGAACAATTGCCATTCTAAATATCAAAGCATGATGATACAGACTTTGTAGTTCTGCTCCAAAGAACACTTTTATTTCAAATACCCTCTTTTCAGAAGCTGCTTCTGAAATTTCTCACTGTTGTTAAGTAGCCCAAAGGGGGATTTTGTATGTGTGCATGGGAAGTTTGGCATAATTCATTCAGGATATTGAGGTAATGGGGTTATTCTAAGCATGAAATGAGCTAATTTTCATGCCTTTTGGAAGCTGTTCTCCTGTTTGCCTAATTTCAAATTGTTTCCCTCTTGAAGGGTTATTGCAACTGATGTGTCTGATTTGACCAGGGCAGCAGACCCGACCAGCTGGGACTGGTCCTGACATGGGCACCGGGCTCTTCTCCATCACCTGGGGGTAAATCCTGTCAGTGTGAGCACGAACCATGGGTAGGGCCAAGGGAAACCACAGCCTGCAGTCTCCTCACTCACTCCTCCCAGCAAGACCACTCCAACACCTGGAAGGCTCATGTTACCCCCCAAAACAGATAGGAGTGTCATTCAAATTTGGGAGGTGCTTGAAGTGCATCTTTCCAGGCTCATTGTCTGGGCTGAGTGATTTTTACAGAGTGCACTCAGACCCTCTTCTCCTTACCAAAAAGAGGAGGCAAGCAGCAGCACCTGCTCTTACAAGGGACACCTCCTCCAGTCCGTCCCACCTCCCTCCTGTTAGTCCCATTAACCACAGGTTAGATGCTTTGAGTGTATTTAGAGGACTGGAAGTGAATGAAGCCTAAAATCCCACTGACAACACAGGAGGTTAGGTGCTGAACTGGTTTAGATGCTTTCAGATGATTTTAGATGCTTCCCATCCCACAGCAAACTTCTGCCAAGCTCCTACTTGTATCTTTAGGGATGAAGTTGGGAGGTTGACCTGTGAGCATGCACGGGTGCATAAGCACATGTGCTTATGTGCCTTTGCTTAAAGCCTTTGAAATCCTTTCCCTCAATTTGATAAGACAACAATTTACAACTGATTTATGTCGTATCCCTGTCCTTCTCACTGTTATCCTGAAAGTACAATTGTAATATGCATGATTCTGATGATTTATAATACCCATAAACACTGCTACTACTTCAGCCAAGACCTGCATTCTCTCCACAGTCCATATGATGATGTTATTATGGATATGTAAAACACACATGACAAGAGACACAGAGTGATTTGGGGAGGTCAGACCCCCACATTCCAGTGTGATGGAGCTGTATGTTGTGCCAGGCAGAGGAGGAACAAAGGTTTGCCAAGTGAGGTTTCATTTCACCTCAGAGCTGTCCCCATGCTGCAGCCAGCAGGGGACCAGTGTAGCTCCTGGCATCCTTTCTTGTCATCTCAGGGTGGCTCTGATTTATGCCTGGCTCCAGTGGCCCTCCAAGGGCTGTCCCATCCAGTGACATCCCCTATCTCCTGGCCATCTCCCATAATTTCCACCTCAGCCTGGTTTTGGGCAGAGAAGTAAGGATTACTCTGCGTATACTTGGCATATCTCAGGATCCCAGTTATACAGGAGGCTGTAAGCTTTATGGCAGACAAAATATTTGTGTGACACATGAATTAATCAATGGAACAGCTATTGGTAGTGGAATTGAGCATGTATGTCTCTGGCAGCTGAGAAGGTGCGTTCCCAACCCCCGAAGCTTGCGAAACAAAACAGATTACCACTGAAAATTTAATTCCAAACTGTGAAATGACAACCAAAAGAAAGGCTTTTGTTTTCCATCTCTTTTTTTTCTTGAACTGAACAGTACCTAACTGTTTAACATGCAGGGAAGGATTATTTATGTAGGGCTCTTGTGTAGGTAAAGCGCCACGTCCTTGGCCCTCTGCCCACTTAGCTCAGTGCGGGATCTCTTGTTACAAATTGCAGCTGTGTAACATAACAGGAAACGTGAGGCTTTAAGTTATTCCACTGGAAAGATTAATTATTTGGAAAATAGTTATGCAGCAGCTTTGTGTATTTTTGGAGCAAAGGTGACTAGCACCATCTTAAATTTAAAGAAAGAAAGTTGCTGGGAAAAGAAAAAGAGGAGCTTTGGAGAGTGAGAGAGTTTTAGGACAATTTTATATATATTTTTTAATAGTGGTTGAAATGTCTGCTGTCATGGAAGGAGCAAAGCTGAACTCCACAAAGGACAGCCCTAGCAGGGTGAGGGTGAAGGAGGAAGGGGGTCCGTTGGATTCAGCTGGACCTTGACCCTTCCCATCCAAAATCTCATCCATCTACTTGAGAGGAAGGTACAGGAATCCTGCAGACAGGGGAGACAGATGAGAAGTGAGTTTGGAGGAACAGGCTCAGCATGGCAGGTCGTGGTATCCCCAAAGTATGCTGGGACAGCCCATATTCTGGGGACCCTCTTCCCTCCAGGCAAACACTCTTGAAAAGGCAAACACGGTGTGTCTGGAGGGGAACTTTTTCCATGGGGCAGGGGATGGGGTGACAAGTGATACCTCCTGCTCACCGAAGTAGTGTGGCCAGCAGCACCAGAGCAGTGATTGTCCCCCTTATGCAGCACAAGTGAGGCTCCATCTCAAACCCTGTCTTCAGTTTTGGAGCCCTCACTACGAGAAAGATACTGAGGTGCTGGAGCATGTCCAGAGAAGGTCAATAAAGCCAGGAAAGGGTCTGGAGAAGCTTCTAGGGAAGCACTGGAATAGGCTGCCTTGGGAAGTGGTGGAGTCACTAACCCTGGAGGTATTTAAAAGAAGTGTGGATGTGGCACCTGGGGACACGGCTTAGTGGTGGCCTTGGCTGTGCTGTGTTAATGGTTGGACTTGATGACCTTAAAGTCCTATTCCAACCTAAAGGAGCCCACAGTTCTGTCCCTCAGCCTTCCCTGGGCAGCCTTGAGCTTTTCTATAGAGCCAAGCTCCCAGGATTTTAATTTGCTCCTCTGCATGTGAGTGATCACCTCAATTAAAGGGAACCACTCAAAGAGCCAACTCGCTGCTGCAGTGCCTAGGCATGGGTGGCAGCCAAGTCCTCCCAGCGCCTCTGCAGATGCTTCCCAGTGACTTCAGAGAGATCTGTGGCCAAAGCAAAATATCTCCCTGATTGGGATTCCTCTTAGATCCAAATGTGCTTAAATACTGGAGCCCTCTGGAGGGATGTGGTTTGGACAAAGACGCGGTATTTATTTTTAGGCAGCACAATGCACCTTTTAGTAAAGTTTTTCCACTCAGACACTTAATGTATGGCCATTTTGCAAGAGCAGCTATTCCAGGGCTAGCTTTGAGCCAACTTGGTCTCCTGGGGCTGTTACCCACTGCAGTGACAGGGACCTGATGGTCCCCCTCAGTTTGCTCAGCTATAGCTGCTGGAATTTAAGCCCTGAGGGAGAAACCCTTCTGCATTAACATCTCAATGGGTTTGGGGATGAAACTCGTGAAAACCATGACTTTTGGCCTGGCAGTTGTGCTCTTAGACCCCTCTCCTCTCCTGTAGGCAGAAGGAACAGGCAAGAGGTCCCCCAGGAGCAACAAGATGTAGAATCCAAACCGTGTCCATACTTCCTACTTCCATCAGCAGGCTGGGGAAGACTGTTTTCAAAGCAGCCCATTTTTCACAATCCCTGCTGGGAAAAGGACAATTAATAACAGAAAGAAGATGCATTCAAGGTGTAAATGTCTCATAATTGATGTAGGACAGTCCATAATTTTAATTTTTACGTTTCAGGTCCTGGCAAAGTAAAGCATCAGTTTAAGAAGAGGCGTAAAGAAAATTTCCTATAAAATCAAGAATGCTTCCTGTGTAAGTAGCAAACCAAATAGAGAGAGCAGTCTCTTAACTTTCCAAGTTTTTTATTTCTGTCTCATTTTCTGCTACCTCAGACTAACCAAAATCTCCCCATATTTTTGCAAAACTCTTCAAGCCACAGTGGTTTAGCTCTACCACAATAATTTGACATTCTACTATAGCAAATGTTACTATATTAAACAAAACATTGCATGTTTAAGAAAAAAAAAGGAGGAAATTACTTAATGTAGTCATTTCAATGCATTTGATAGAAGACAGGAGGCATATTTTTCACCAGCCAGAAAATAACACTAGTCAAAGGCTACTTTCTTCACTGCATTTGCACCTCATGTGGCTGTTGGCTCTTCTATACCCATAAATGCACTCCCAAAGCAGACTCCACCAAATTCTTCTGGTCTGGGACCTGAAGAACCGTACTCTGCCCCTTAGCCCACATCACCTGAGTGATGCCTGGACAAATCATCTCTGGTATCACCATCGCACAAGTGAATTACAAGTCAGCTCTAAACTCCCTTGCATATCATTGCATACCAGTAAGCTGTCTGAGATAGGACCATGGTCATTCAAATGGAAAGAAAAACCTGGAGAACACTGTGGTGCCCAGCTATGACTCCTGCCAGGAGAAATATCTTTTCTGTCTTCTGGGGCATCGACTACAGGGACAACCCAGGATGACAAAACTCCTTATTTGGGTTTTTCAAAGAACTGCTTGAAATTAGGTGAGACAAACAGGAGGCAAAAGTGAGGTGTGTGGGGAAAAGGTCAGTGCATAAACCTTTTCTGAGGCAAAAAGAAGCCACAGTGCCTAGCAGAAATGTGGTTAGGTCTGAGGCTAGCAAAGGGTTCAGCTGAGAAACAAGGACAGCATAGATAAGCTGAGAAGCTTTCAAGAAACCAGGTCTTTTGGGCAAAGCAACCAATCTTCTACATTCAAAAGTCACCTGAAGACAGGAGGTGCCTGGAAGAGCAAGCTTTTAGTGCCAGCTCACGTACAGCCTCATTGTACAACCAGAGTCGACACCAGAGAGGTTGGTTGACACAATGGTCTTTGGAGATTGCCAAAGAGCCAGATGTTCCTTGCCATAGGGGAATTATCTTCCTCACCCTGGCATCTGTTTCCTCTAGCTGCCCATAAAAGAAGGGGACAGGCACATTGTGCAGAGGGGCAGGTGACACGTTGCAATGGCTTTTTCAAATAATTACCAAGAAGAAGTATTACAACAATTTTTGGCTGAAATGATAAACACTGTGAACAAGTTCTGTGAGCGTGGCTTAGGGAATCACTGAAATTAGTATTTATCTCTTGATATTTCAGAGTACTGGATTAGATGATTTCAGAATGAAGGATTATTTGGCACTAAAGCCATGTCTCTGGTGCTGTGCAAAGAGCAGATCCTTAAGTGAGCAGGCAGGCAGGCTATGAGTTATCCCATGCCCACTCACACTGATTCATACCCAAAGGGCAGAACACCAAGCTCTTGCTAACCTTCCTGCAGGTTTGGGCATTTCAGAAACTACAAAAGAACAAGCGAAGAGCTTCAAAAATAAGACGGAAAAATAGTGATTCTCTTCATACTCCATTCGAGCAATAAACAAAATGTTTGTGTTAGAGGCTGTTGCAAATCCGGCATCTCAATTATGTGCTGGGATCAGACTGCTGCTTTCATAAAGTGGTCTTTCATAAAGAGTCTGTGGAGTCCTCCTCTAGAGGAGGGCATTTTCCAGGTGAGAAAAGCAGTGTGAGCACAGGAACCAAGGCTCCAGATGCAAATCCCTTCCTGATGGGGGAGGGTTATCTGTTGCAGGTCCCCATGGGGCAGAAGTTACACCAGCCTCAGTGCTCCCCATCCTGAGTCTGAGGGTTTCCAGCCTGTCCTTCCTACCTTTCCTTGGCTGCTGCTCCCCCACCATCCCGCTTTGGCCCTTGCTGATCTCCCTGGAGCTCAGAAGAGGCAATGGGAAGGTCTTAAGAAGAGAAGTCTGGAAAAATCAGGAATGCTTCCTAAAACCCTGGCTTGTGTGACATCCATCTGCTCAGAGCACACATTAGCGGGTTGTTTCTTTTAAACTGAAAGCTGTGATAAACTCAGCTGCTGTCGGCTTGTCGCCATCTTTATCCTTCGGAGTTAACAGGCCAAGATGAAAGGGGCTATTCCCACTTCACAGGTAACTCCTGGCCTGCATGTTGGGGCAGACCTCTGCATGCTACCATAACAGATCCTGGGCCTTTTTGATTTTCCCAGAGATGCCAAGGGAGCAGGGAGGGGGTGTGAGAGGCACTGGGGATCCTCGGGATGCAGCTTGGACCACACGTGCTGGCCCTGCTCTGCTCCCGAGCACTGCTGGTGGAATCATGGTGGAGCCTGGGAGATGTCTGAGCCACCAACACCAGCAATTAAGTGTCATTATCTAAGGGGAGTGTGTGTTACATGGTAACACAGTCCTGCCAGGAGTGCTGATGTTCAGAGGGAAACACAGAGCTGAGTGGGGGTGTAAAAGTCAACTCTATGACTTTTTTTTTCATACAGGCCTGCTCACCATTACAGAGCTGAGCCTTAGGGGGTTGATTTCTTTACAGAGACAGCGTTCAGGTTTGAAGTTCACCCCACTGCCCACCAGATGCCATAGTGGGATGACGACCTGGCCATGTTCCCTGTGCAGAACGACCTCAGCAAATCCTATCCATGAGGGGATTGGTGAAACACTGCCATGAGGAAGTGAGAAATCTCAGAAGCTCTCAGTGTGCTAGAAATTAGGGTGGAGAAAGTGGGGTGAACATCCAAAGAATGGGTGAAGACGGGCCCTCAAAACTGGGAGTTCCCCATTTTATGGTTTCTATGTGGTTTCAGTCCCCTTGAGTGGGACTGAGCAGGAAAGGTAAAACAATGACCTAGATAACATTGCCGGGCAAAACAAAGGACAAGATGTTTATTGGGGAGTAGCTCCTGGCTGGCTCCAGTCAGGCTGCAAAGAGTTTACTCTTCTCAAGAC
Organism: Nicator chloris; assembly: GCA_013400495.1. NCBI lineage: Eukaryota > Metazoa > Chordata > Aves > Passeriformes > Pycnonotidae > Nicator > Nicator chloris. The sequence continues at coordinate 112,924 of WAAE01012345.1, read as the reverse complement.
TAAATCTGAGATTCAAAGGAACATCTCAAACATTTAAGGACCCCAGGGCCCAGCCAGGGCTTGGGAAGGAGGGGAGTGGAGAGGCTGTGGAGCCATGCCCACTGAGAAGAGCAGCCACATCTTTGAATTAAGTAACAATGGCTTTGCTTGGATGGGGCTGGTTTGATGTTAATCTACCAACTAGCAAGGTTCATGTGCCTTCAGACCGAAGGGGCCACGGGGCACAAAATCCCAGACAGATGTGCCAGAGCCACCTGGGGGAACTGTTCCTCTGCTTGGAGAGACCACTGTGCCACCTCCCCTTGGATCTCACGTGTTGGACAGCATGTAACACATCAAAAGAGATGCCAACACCTCCTCACCCTAAAGAAGGAGCACCTGGGGGGAAAAAGCACTGCAAATAAAAAATTTTGAAAAACATCTCCCTTTGGGTTGTAGAAATTTTGGTGGTATCAGGCAAGATTTTCTAAAGTGGCCTGTAATTATAAAAAAAAAAGAAGCCATGGGTTTGTGACAAAGTCTCCTGAAGTTACCAGGGAAATGACCTTGGATCTGTCCCCATCAGGACTGAAGGGGATGGTGCATTATATAATCTCAACTTTATATTGCAAATGCCTCAGGACACTGTGGTTTTTACACATCAGGCAGAGTACTTGGTGAGAGGCTTTGAGGTGGGAATTGCAGCCCTCTATTTTTCTGAGCATCACAGAAATCTATCAAGGCCATAGGGAACATTAATATATTTTATTGGACAAGCCTCTAGAGCTGGAAACAGCTTGTCAGCTGTTGGGCACACAAAAGCTTCCAGAATAAAAGCAAAAAAACTTAAAAGCTTTTATAAAGTTCCCAGAAATCTCCCACTTGTGCCAACAAGGCCTTAAATAAACCATCAAAAGTAGCCAGACAAAAACTAAAAATATTCACAGAAGCCAAAGAAGTTCTGTAAGTATGGATCAACTTTGGACAAATTATAGCTGCTTTGCTTGAAAGGCAAATTTTTTTCCTACACAATTAAAAAAATCCTCCTTTTTTTTTCCAATTTTCTATCAAGACATGAAAATTTAATGAAGAGATTGATTGAAAACCAGCCATGCTTGACACAGATGGAACTCTGACCTAAGCAGTTTTTATTGATTCAAAACTCTACATTTTTTTTCTAAAAATAGCACTATAGGAAATCCCTGTGCATTGGCAGGGTATTCTTGTGGTTGGTGGGAGGGCCTGAGCTATCCAGGTATCTTGAATGAACAAGACCTGATGGCAAGAGAAATATTAATGTTATGAATGAACCTGAACTGGAGCATTCCAGCTCTGGAGCCTCATCTCATTTTGTGTTTGATCCTCTTCAGTGTCCAGGACCAGACAACTCATAAGGCTGAAGCTCTTCCAGACACTGGACTTGGATATCTGAGAAATTCAGTTGAAAAGGCAAGTTAATTCAAGACAAAAGAGAATATTTCTCATTTTCTGTATGCTGCTTCCTTTGTTTTGTGAGTTGTAAGGAAGATTAGACATTTTCCTGTGGAATTGTCCTGTACAGCTGAAGAGTTACTTGATCACTTATTACCCAGGCACTTGCTGCCTTCTTTGCCTATCTAGAAGTCATTAAAAAAATAGAAGTTTTTCCCCAAGCAAGAGGATGGATATTACTTTGACATTTCTTACTCATATTCAAAATCTGCCATGTTGGGTCAAGCTGTAGGGTTTATCCCTGCATCTCCTCGCATTCTGGACACTTTTCCATCAGAAGAAAAGGAGGATATTAAAAGCAAAGTCCACAGATTGTGCTTCTTGTTTGCTCTGCAAAAGGAATTTCACGTGAGGCTGACATCACAGTGCCACCATAGGCACCAAGGAAGGATTCCATGATCCTGAGGCCAGGATTGGAAGGAGGACTGCAGAGCAGTGTCTCCTTCTCTTTGGGCTCCTTATTGAGCTGAGGTTTTTGTCAAAGGCGCAAACCCCCGGCCCCTTGCAATGTCAGGCATTTGTTTAAGTCATGGCGGCTGCCAGAAGATAATAGCTGTCAGTGCAAAATTACAAATCATTCTGCATAATGCCATGCCGATTACCATGAAAGCAGTGGCAGGATTTGAATTTTACTCCTTTTTTTTTTTTTTTTTCCTTTTTTTTTTTTTTTTTCCTTTTTTTTTTTTTTTTTCCTTCGTTGCTGGAGGCGGCCGCCTCATCAAGGCAGCATTTTGTGCTCAGGTCTGCGTGTTTGGCCTGATACCACTTCTGCATCGCTCTTCCGCCATTTGACAAAAAGGTTCAGCAGGTACCTTAGGGCAAGTGGATGATCCTACAGCAAAGCATCCTTAGGAAAAGGGCTCCTGCTCAGATTCCCTCCAGCAAGTGCACGGGGGAAGCAATTTTCACCTTCCTTTTTGTGGAAAGCCCAGAGAAGGGAAGCACAAAAGCCTCAAGTCACCTGCCCTTGTCGGCATTCACAACAAAGTGACAAAAAGGACTTTACACTTGGGTGTCTGGAGCCATGGGGAGTGACACACCCAGCCACTTACCCCAGGCATCCCTCGAGTGCCTGTGGCATGATGCTGCCATCCAACAGAGCTCAGCTAGCACCCACCACCTCAAGTGTTTACCCTCAGTATTGCTCTGTAGTCGTGGCTACCCTTCCCACAAAATGTGATTTAGATTGTTTAAGATGAGCTCAGGTTAAACCATGACATCAGTGTCATCGTGTTTTTGCAGTAGGAAGGTCCTGGAAATTTTGACCAGGGGGATATTAATGAGGGATTCTTGGGAAGATGTTATTTTGTGACAAGATTTATTTAAAGGGAATCCTCAGCTGAGAGCGACTATTTTGTAGTCATGACAAAAGCTGGCACTTAATTCTACTTGATGTGAAGAAAAAAAGATCATTGTCAACATTTATTTCTCTCTGCTAGAGAATAAGAGACTGCTTGACTCAGGGACTTGGCTGTGGGGAGTCATCTGGATTAAAAAATAATTAAGAGAGAGGTAGACATGAAGTATGACAAGGAGCATAGTTATGAAACAAGAAGGAGAAGATGGGCTGGTCTTTTCACCTTAGCCATCAGTAAGCCCAGCTAATCCTACCACAAACAAAACGTATTTCATTGCCTCTCTCTGCCTGGACAGCTGGGGCTCCTGCAGTCACCCCTCCTGCAAAAGGCAGGAGAGTCCCTGGGGCATCAGTGTAGTGCTTGGACAGCCAGATTTGCCTGTTGGCTCCACACTGTGCCCTGCCTTGGTCAAAAGATCTTGCCAGAACATTGTGGAGCTGATGGTGTTGTGCTTGCCCCATTTCATGCAGCTGGACTCTAACCCAAATTCATTATATATGTGCTCTACTCAGTAAACATATATATATCTTATAGATACCTCCTTCCTTCTGTCCTGTAGCAATTTAGGTGGTAAAACTGCAATTCATGTGGTGTGTTGATAAAATTCTGTCTTTGCTGCACACCGTGCCACTGATGCAGGGCTGTGTCTGAAGAAGTATAGACAGGGGGTTTAGGGTGGTGCTCAGGTGCTTTGCTGGTCCCCACTCCCAAAGATTCTTCTCAAAGATGTCCAAAGGGTCTTTGTGAAGAGCCTGAAGATGGGATTTTGGGACTCTGGGAGCGGCTATGCGTCACAAGAGCATACGGAAAATGTGCCAAAAATGGGGTCCTGCAATAAATAAAAAGCATCAGGCCCTCAGAGGAGCTGACATGTCCCCCTCCCACACAAGACCCTGCTCTGTGTAAAGTGGAATCCACCACTGGCTTACCATCGGGCTTCCCAGAGACTTAGAATACACTGTAAATGAAGCTTTCTGCCTCTTAACCCACCCCTGGGAATGCTGTCCCTCTTCCTGGCACCACAGGGTTGCCAGCAGTGCCATTTCAGAGAGCAGAGAAGAGACCTTCATCTTCTTTTGTAACACCTTCAGTGTTTGCTTAGGTCAAGATGTGCTCATCTACCATTTTCTGGTGAATCAGAAGCCAGAAAAAGTTTCTGGATGCTTCAGAGGAGGGCTGCACGAAGCCCTCAGTCACCATGAGTCACTTCTCTACCAATGCTAATTTTGCATCAGAAGCGTGTTTTACTTTTGAGACGACTTTTTCTTTTTTTTTTTCTTCTCAGTTCAGTCATTTGAGGACACATCCTGCCTGGGAGGTGGTGAGCACCCAAAAATCTTGTGAAATTTGTGGGTGCCAGAGCTTCTTGTGTGGGATTTGGGACTAGAGCTTCTTTGGCTGTTGCATAGTGTAGACATCCTGATTTCAGAGGAGCAACCTAATTTTGTAACCAGTACAGTGGTCTAAGCAGGATGATAAAAAATAATCAGAAAAGGTGAAGCTTCACATAGCAAGGAGGAAAATTTCTTAGGGGATCCTTGAAATCACATCTTTGTTTTCCTTCTTGGAACTATTTGCTGCCATTGTACTTGAAAAAAATCTTATTCCCAATGGCAGCAATAAAGATGCCTGGCAGGTTTTATGGCATTTTCAGGACTTTTCCTCTCTCCCAATCTGTAGGCTTGTGTCCTTCTCCCTTTCTCTTTCTTCATTTCATCAAGCTAAACCACGTGAGTATTAACTGCCATGGTAAATACATGTCAATGAGTTTAGAGGAAATAGAGCAGTGGTACCATCACAAGCTTCCCTTTTCCTTGTGGATAGAACTAGGTAGGTCTTGTTGGATCCACATACGCTGTCATGTTTAAATGCTTAAACATTGGCCCTCAGTGGGCAAAGCCTCTGGATACACATTGTACAGGAAGATGAAGCTTGCAGAAGACATCCCTCCTCAGAATTGGAGTCAGTGAGGATGCCAGAGATATGACCCTGTTCCCCAACAAATAGGATAGATGCTGCACCACAAGCAGCCACATGGAAGTTTCTCTTCCTTCCTTTCCCATCTAGTTAATGGTTAGAGGTTTCCACCTCACTGAGGGTTGGAGCGGAGGCTGCAGATGGAGGACAACCTGCAGAGCCAAGCTGCGCTTGCTTGGTGGGGAAACGTGGAGCAGCTTCATGGGAGAGCAATAAGCCAAGGTGGAGAGGGAGGCAGACAAAAAAAAAAAAAGACAAAGAGGAAGCAGAATCTAGAAAGTTCTTCAACTCCCTCTCCCACCATGAGCATGATCACTGTACAATCACATGAACAGTTAAGTACCCGCTAGAAAGCCTGAAACACCAAAGAAAACATAGGCTGTAGCCCCAGGGGCAGTAGGAAGAATGAAGAGAGATGGCCACCCTCCTTCAGGAGGTGTGGGACATAACCTGGCACAGAGAAACCTGCCCTGCTTCCTGCTTGAAACATGCCCAAGTAAGGTCTTCAGTGCTGAGACCCTGAGTGAGGGCTTCTAATGATAGATTTACATCTGGGATTGTCTCCCCTTGGTGCTCACATATCTGTGTGCAGGGCTGAAGCTCGCCAGTGAGAGGTGGGAAAGCTCTATTAAATCATTAAGCCTCTCCCCTGAAGCGTGTGGCCTGTGCTCTCCATCTGATAGAGACTGATACTGCAGTTTATCTCTGTCAGAAGTGCTGTGAACACTTAGCGTCTGTCTCTTAATATCATTGTTTTCTTAAAAAACCACATCCTTGGGCTCTGCTGTTATTTCAGCAGAAAAAAGGGAAAAGAGAGGGGGAAATTGTGCTTATCCAACTGAAAGGAGGTGACCGGATGGGCGTGGTAGGAGTGGTGGATGTTCTTTACCTCAGTTTCAGCCAGGCTTTGACACTGTCTTCCATGTCATCCCTCTGGACAAAGTGCAGGTTAGAGGAGGGGATGGCAGGGTGGGTTGAGAAGCAGCTGAATGTCTGGGTCCAGAGGGTTGTGGTTGGTGGCACACAGCCCACTCGAGGGAAAATGGTGCAGCCGGGGATTGACCAGCCAGGCAGCCCTGCAGTGCTGCCCCACGTCTCTGTTAAGGACCTCAGGGAGACAATAGGAATGCATCCACAGGGAATTCACAGATGATACAGGACCAGGTGACCTCCAGAGATCTCTTCCCACCTCAACCTTGCTGTGATTCTGATATCCTTTCTGACTTTTTTTTTTTCCAATGAGGAAGCCTTCTGTGCCTCAGGTTCACCATATTCTTCTAGGAATCGTCATCCAAGATATGTGGCATCATCAGCCAAAGATTTCCAGCACGGGGAAACTGAGTCCTGTTCCCAGGGTTTCAATGGCAGATATTGAGCAACCAGTACTAACTTTGATGAGGTATTTCACTGCTCTTTCCCAAAGAGATGATATATTAATCATAATCTTTGGAGGGTTTCAGCAACTATGGGATTTTTTTAATCTGGTGAACCAGAGCTGTGTTACAGCTCTGTGATATTAGCAGAGCCTTCCTGCATTACACCTTGCCGGTTAGTTTTATTTCAATAGGGGAAACCATTTGTTCCGTGCCACCCCTGAGTTGGCCAGACATTCACAAGTCTATTGCTAACCTGCTTTCTCTAATGAAAGCATCAATTCCCAGCAGCGATAGTTGTCATTAAATCAATAAGACACGTAACCCATTCTTCTGGTGCCTCACAAAAACGCTCAAGCAAATTGTTAACAAGATTTGCTAATGCTGGGGTCCCACAGTCCGGAAATCTCTGCAAAAAATAATGGTATTTGGCTCACAGAAGAACTTTCCTGGTTTGCTTTGTTCTCTGAAATATTTTAACCCTGTTTTCCCTACAATTTTTCAGTGTTTGAAACCTGTGGAACAACTTTGCTTGGGTGGAGACAGTTCAGGCTGGAACAAAGCACTGGCAGAAAATATCAAGGATAGTTTTCTGCAGGTAGTCAAACACTGCCTCTGAGACTGTCAGTTCTTGGTTTGCCCAGCAATTTATTTTTCCCCCAGGAAAGCACTAAACTGGCTCCTAGTAATTCCTAAGGTGTTTCCTTCTCTCCCTGGGATCTATTCCTGATATTTTTCCTAAATCACTTGAATGTAAAAGTATGGCCTCTTGTAGTCTCCCAAGACTTTTCTGGGTGGTAAAAAACCCATTCCTAGAGATCTGGAGGTTGGCTAGTATTTTAAGGATGAAGAGATGACCCAAGGTTCGCAGGTTGGCAGTTTTGCCTCTTGAATATTTGTGACATTAAAGTGCAGCTGACATGGCTTTTCTCTTGAGCACTGGGTGCAACATATGCTGACAAGGGAGTGCTTCTGTGGTACGAACCAGCCTTTTTTACTGGTTTTACAGGGTTTTGGTGTCTGGGTCTGACCATCTCCCTGAAAGAACTTCGTCCATGTGTGTTTGTGCATTGACATCGTGGGATTGAGGGCTGCAAAAATAAGGATCCTACTGCTGACCTTCGGGCTTGCAGACCATAATTAGTTTATGTCTGAAAAGCATGGCAACAGCAAAACATATCACGTGTGTCTGTTCAGAGAGGCAAGCAGGGATGGAAGAATGATGATGATGCTTGAGGAAGAAGAGAAATACAAAAGGAGTGAAAAAGCTGGCAAAGGGGCCAGGAGTGCTCAAGAACGAAGACACAGGGAATCAAGCTGATTATGAAGAAGCAGAGGCTGTGCTTCAGAGCATAAAGGGGAACAGCACAGAGAGACACGAAGGAGCAGGACTGACAGGGAGATGGATCGGATGGGCAAGCCATGCATTGAAGGCAAAGGCACAAAAGGGCAAGGACAGATACACACGGCTTTGCAATTAGCAGCTGTGATTTATGGTGGCTTCTTTGTCTTATCATATTCCCCTGGCAGATGTTCTGCCAGCAGGGGCAGTCGAAGGGTAGCTAGGGAGGGGACAGAGAGGGTTTTAAATAGTCAGACTAACAGAGAGGTATGGAAGGGACTTTCTAGTAATCTGTACAGCCTACCCAGGCAATTCTCATTAGCAATATCTAAATTAAATAGTAGCTAACCTTTTCACAATGATTTTAGAAAATTTCTTCTCCATTTGTCCCAATGTCTGGGCTTCTCACAGCGGGTTTCCATTCCCTCAGACAGAGCCTGAACACTCAAAGCTGCTTTGGGCTTCAGGTGGTGGCTGGTGAGAGACTGGAGGGAGTTAAACAGGAATGAAGATGACACAGAGGAAAAATGTCCTTCATTGGCACAAATCTGCTGCGCTGCTCCCTGATCCTTTCTCCTCATCCTGATCATCCCCTTTGCTCTGTAGACACACACAAATTTCTGTTCTGTCCCTGTGCCAAAGCTCGAAGCATTGTGATTGCATGGCCATCGTGCAAGGTAAGACTGTGAGGCTGATGGAGAAGCTCCAAACCAGGAAGAGGGCTTAGATATCTACCTTTGATTTATTTTCACTGGGTTGTTTATACTTCTGCAAGATGAACACCGTCAGTAGGGAGCAATGGGCTATTCCTAACCTGGGGCTGCATCAAAGGGAGCTCCATCACTGCCAGTCCCTGCCAGAGAGGAAGGGGCACCTGAAGGAGGAATGGGGGCTGCACAGGAGGAAGAGGAGACAAATGATGAGTTTGGGAAAGGAGGGGTGCACCCTCTGGGGAGAGAGGCTCCAGCATTCAGAGCAAAGGCGAGTGGTGGGGAAGGAGGGATGCACAGATGACCACAAGCTCCTCTGCTGGGTGTCCCTCAGGGAGTGAGTCAGGACATGTGGGTTCACTCTTTCCTATAATAGTTAGGGCCGAGGGTGTTTACCCCGTCTGCACAGGCACCGTCTGTAGTCCTGCAGGAACCCACCTGCAGCTCCAGGCTGATGGGCTTCACACCCAGGGCACCTCGGGACTTGTGTCCCACTCCGGGGAATCAAGAAATAAAGCTCCTGGTATTGACTGTGTTAATAATGACACCATAGACATTTATATAAAGGCAACTACATGAGTATATTAACTTTGCTTCACTGTTCAATAGCTCCAGCAAAGCTGATGTTTGGGATGGGCAGACTTTGGTAAATCACTCCCAAACACCTAATTTTTTGGCCTGGCCTAGAAATGAGACTAAATGCACTTTTTTTCTCCCTTAATCTGCTTTTGAGAGTTCTGTTGCTGTTTTTCTCTTACCTGCGAGTCCTTTAGATGAGCTGCAGATACCTGCTTTTCCAGCTCGACTGCTTTTTCTTGATATCCCACGCTCTTCCTAGTATTCCTTGGAGGCTGTAGCAGCTCCCGTGACCTTAGAGGAGCTCAGGAGCAGCTTTGCCTGGGAAACGGGGATTTGCTGCCTCTTAGCCTGAACAAGAGCACACGCTGTGGTAGTAAAGCATTAAATCTCCTCTGGCATTTTGTGTAAGAGATACAACCCTGAGGTTTTCTATCTGGTCTGGGGAATGGGCAACAAAGTATTTCCTCTAAGGGAATCTGGGAGCAGCGATTTAGAAATGCAAGTCAGGTGAATTACGGGTATCCTCATTGCCAGTGGCAGCTTTTAAAAGAGTCAGAATACCCAAGAAAGGCGCAGACAGCTGCAGGGGACGGCGTCCCAGGCTTGCTTCTGACAAGAGCTCATCCCTGTGCTTGAAGGTAACTTCTCCTCCCAGCTGAGTCCTGCTTCCCTCTGGAGCCAGGAGCCTGTAGCAGACTCTTGAGAAGATGCCTTGTTAGAGGTGCCTCAGTCAAGTGTCCGTGGATCTCAAATTAAGAAGGAAAAGTGAAGTGAATCCACTTTTATCCTGGAAAGCAGAGGTTACTGGCCCTGCCTGGCTCAGTGGGGTGCTTCCCACTGTCCAGAGGAGACCTGGGGTTTGCCTTTTGCCTGCTTAGAGCAGTTTTGGCAAGTTCAGGAGGGAGGGAAGCAGTGGGAAAAAGGATGGGAATAAATAAAATAAAGACAGGAGAGAGAGAGAAATTCTTTATGTTAATACTCACTGCCCACTTGCAGAAAGGGAAAGAAACATGCTTGGGTGTTTGTTGCCCTTTCAAAAACACATAGAAATGAAAGTGCACAAATTGTTTAAAAAAAACAACACCTGCCAAACTGAAGGGGAGGAGGAGGAGGGTAGAAAAGAAGAAGACATCAATTGGAGGGAGAGTGGAAAATATTTTGATTGAAAAATGTCAACAAGCTCTCCTAGAAGCAACAACAAGCAGCAGTGATTGTGTTTGTACAAAACAAGCCCTTCTTCCTGATGTAGGAGGTTGATTTTATTTTTCCCAAACAAAAGCCAAATAAACCCCCCCAGACATCCCAGCTCCATCCACCGAATTCCCCAGAAAACTTTGGGTTGCAGAGAGGAGAAAATAAGGGAAAAAACCCCTCAGGCACAAAATATGACAGCAAGGTCCAGATCCACACTGACCTAAAAATAGCCCTGACTGCTGGACTCTGTGTTGGCAATGAGGTTTCAGTGGAGAAGCTCTTCCCGCACATCCTGGCTCATAGCTCAAATCTAGGCACAGAAAGGGATTTTTGAGGTGTTTGGGTTGTTTGCAGGTTTAGTGCCTTGCCAATGAGTTCTAGGTTTTTTTATTCCCTAATCCTGTGTGAGCATTGTAGGCCGAGAGAGACATAATCCAGACTCTTGAATGAATCTCGCAGAGTTTTGTTCTTAGACAGAAAATGAACTAGGTTAAGCGGGGATTAGAGGAGACACACCACATGCCCACTTGACCCCATGCAATCACAATTGTTTATATGTGAGCTGGAGGAAAAACTGGTTTGAGAAAAAGAGTAGGTGTAAAAAATTAATGGGTTTTCCAAAGGGGGGGAAAAAAAAAAGTAAAGAAAAAATAAGCTTGGAGGGTTGGGGAGCCTTTCTTCATATGGCACTTCCCGTGGTACTGAATAGCCCCAGAGGTGTGGTGGAAAATATATCTAAGATGGAGACAGTACCCATGGAAAGATGGAGGCTCAGTGGCTGTGGATAAGTCTGGGAATATTGAGACAAAACTTCCCTGAGCTAAGAAGACTGGATAGGGAGGGGATACCTTTAGACAGCAAAGATCATGGAGATTCAAGTGGTGTTTTACAAACTGCAGCAGTGGGTGGTGATGGCCTGTGGGTCATCTTCCTTAACCCTGGCATTTCCTTAACTCTGGCCCTGTGAGGCCAGATCCTGCCCTGCCTACCATGCTGGAGCCAGGCTTGCTGAACATGGAGCATGATGCTTGCTTTCTGGATCTTCTATTTTAAGAAAGCTTCCGTCAGAGGTGAGGAGTTGAAAGTTGCCATGCCAACAGGGAAATTTCAGGCCCTAAAATAGTCAAAACTTGCTCCCGCATCATGTGAGTGTGCCTGTGCTTCCTGCAAGGGAGGCGAGGACCCAGCTAGGAGGGCGCAGGGAGGCTGTGAGGATCCTTCCTATGCAGGGAGGGAAACCATCCTCTCGAGAAAACATCTGTAGGATGCTATCTGTCTCCTTTCCTATACCTATAGGATATCTGGATAAATTAAACAGCAGCGAGCAACAGACTGCATCAGCAATTGGGGGATCTTAATGATCACACAGCATTAAAACCAATGATTCTTCCAGTTTTCATTGTTACTGCCACTGCTAGAAGTCCTAGGCACTGGATCTTGATAAGGAATCCAGTCCTCAGGGGGAGACACAGAAGAGGAAAATGAAAAGGGTGGTTTTTAAGAGGGAGTACGTATTTCTCAAGGAGTTCTTGCAATGTGCTTGTGGAGCATTAGTGGTCCATCAGGATGTAAAAGATTTGCAGCTGTGTGCTGGAGATACCCAAAGGCTGCAGCAAGCACCCATCTGCCTCCTGTTGATGATGGGCCTGAAGTCTCCTGACATGCAGGGCTAAATGGAATTGGGTTTGCCTTCTTCCCACTGTTCAATCCCATTTCACCAAAAATTCCCAAATGTGGAATTTTTTTGTGCATTCTTTAAAGCTGGAGTAGACCCTGCAGAAATGCCCAAACTGGTCAAACCCGTGACACAGATCTGCCAGTGGTTGGGGGCATTTTTGTCCCTTGTACATGCTCAGGTGAGGTTATTCTCTAGTCTCACAGAAGCATGAACACAAATGCTGTTTAGGCATCCCTGAATGAGGAGAAAATCTATTCTCTACACATGCCCTCATACATGAGGCCCAGCAGAGCCCACAAAGCTCCTCGCTGCATTTTGGCAGGGAGAAGTCACAGCTCACCTTCCATTTCCCACATTCTGCATTTTTATTTTCCCTCCCTAGCTCCTGTTGTTTTTCCTTGGTCGCCTCTCCTGCCGGTTGTCGCTTTGCAGTCCACGCTTACAAATGTAATTTCTTCTGATGTATGAATATTTCACAAGTGCTCCCTCCCCAGGGATGCTGCCTGTGAGGAGGAGGCAGCCTCTGTGGGGATGGAAACGGTAGCAGACGACAATCTTAATGAAAGATCTCTTCTCCAAGGGTGTCTCTGCAGAAGAGAACACCATCCTGCAGGAGCTCCCAGCTCACCAGAACACGCCCTGCTCTCCGGCTGCTTGAATTGCCTTTGGCCATGGCTGGTGGATGTATAGAAAAACACAGCTCGGTCTTTTCCCGGGATACATGGTTTTGTAGGCTTGGAGGGTCTTGAGATGCTCTGGTCTGAGCTCCTCATAAAACTGTTGGAAATATCTTCCCTTCTGTAGATGTACAATGGCATAACCCAGAGAGTGACATGGTGCTTTGGGTGAAATATTTTCCATCCAATGTCTGGACAGAGGAAATTCATCACATAATTCCATCCATCCTGATACACATAAGTAGCTGATAATCAAAATATGTACCTATTGCAGAAGACAAATTAAGCATCTTCAGTGAAACATGCACATGGGCCCGTGTTTTCCTGAACCTCTGCATCTCCATCCCCTCCCAATCTCCTTGATTATCCCTTCTACACCTGCAGGCCACCAAGGGGAGCTGGCACCCAACTGATGTGTTTTCCCTGACACTTGTGACCTCCAGATCCATGCAAAATTTTTCCAGCAAGGTCTCCTGCTCGCTGGATCTCCACTCACTTCATCTCAGCTTTCTGTGACCCATCAAGACTCAGAATAGTACACAGATATTGATTGATGTAGACAATATTTATATTTTATATATATATATATGCAATATACAGCTGACCCCAGCAGTATGTATATATCTGTGTGTATATAGCCTACTGTGTGTAGAGGGCTGCCTTATAGACGTCTGTCTCTCTTAGATACCAGAACGATTTATCTCCTATAAATATCTTTGTTACCGATAGGAGCAGCAAGCGCCGCCCATCCCGCGCAGCGGCCCCGGTGCCGTCTGTCTCTCCGACAGTGGGTGGCACTGTGCAATCAAAATAGCTTTGCTTTCTCTTTATCCCACTGCCTTCCTCTTCTAGTCCGCTGGGGTTTGAACCCCGCCGTGCTGGAGGGACAAGGGGGTTTAGTACCGACAGCATCTCAAAGCTGAGGTTCATCGGATGGGAACGGGAGGACGCTTCCTTACGAAAACCAGAAATGGTAAAGTTACTCCAAACGGCTGAGCCTGGTTTGAGCTCTGCTCTTCATTACTTCTTCTATTATTTAAGGAACAGTAAGTATTTATTAGGCTGAATCAAGTAAAATTGCTGCTTTCCCCTCTTTTCTTCTTGTAAAATGTGGAGAATAATTTCTAGTCTACTTTTCCAGGATGATATTTTGTGATGCTCCCTCTCTTATGTACAACTTCAAAATATTGAGACTCAGTGTCCTGACTTGCTCCTGATAAGAAGAGGTGTGGAACTTGATTGGCATCTGTTGCAATAATTTTTATTTGTGTTTCACTTGTGTTAGAGATGCAAGGGAGGTACTTGAGCCTGACTTTCATCTGCCCTAGTATTTTCTCATCAGCAAGCTCTCCCTAATTAACTCCCATTGCAAAAATTCTGCCAAACTGAATGGACCGCAAGGGAACAACGGGAAGATGGTGTGTCTGTGAGTCCCTGAGCAATGGCACAGTCAGGTTTATCATGAGGGGAAAGGACACAGAAATGTTTGCGCAGATTGCTCGGCTCACCAGCTGGGCTGGGCTCATATGAAAATGTTGTTCTCAAAAAAATTAAGAAAATTTCTGCAATATTAGCAAACACTGAGCTGTGCAGCAAACTGTATTTAAAAGCTGAATGGATTTGTTTTAAGCTAAACAACAACCTTGGCAGGGAAACCATGAGTTGATAAAGAGACGATGAGAAAACAGCCATGTATTCATGACAAAAATGAGAATCTCCTGACACCTCAAAGCAAGACCAGGTTCCAAGGTAGTCCATGCAGCAGAGTAAAACCCAGTGTGTCCTGTTGGGTATACCCCAAAGCAGAGTTTCTCAGGCAATGGCTGGTGAGTCATTTCCCAGTGATACACGATACCAGGAGGTGTCAGCATTTCCTGCCTCTGCTCTGTGTGCTTGCAGGGAGTTTATGGTAGGACCTGCTCAGAGTTTGCTGTTGGGACGCTTGGATCTGTTCAATGGAAAGCTGCCCCTGCCTTAAGCAGAGGAATGGGACCAGCTTTCAACAGCAGCATGGTCCACAGAGAAAAGCAACAGAGTTTATTTGGCTTAGTAGGGGAATTAAAACTTCTGTTTGGTTCTTCAAATAGAACAGGGAGATACCCACCTGGGGGGATGCAAGTCCTAGGTTGACCCTAGTGAAAATGACCCCTAAATAGGAGCAAAACACTTTAGTCAGGCAGCCCAAGTTAATGTGGTACCCTGCTGAAGGAGGGTTTGTAGAACAGCAATGCATCATCTCTCCGGAGGGTATTTTACCTGAGGGCCCTTCCACACTGTCAGTCTTGGCCAGTTCAACATCCCTGAGGCAGATGAGGACCTAGGTGAGGAAACTGCAACACAAACATCTTCTGAGCCAAAAATGTTGTGTGACCCCAGGAGCTGCTGGGGGTGCCTGCAGCACCTTGGGCTCAGCTTAGAGGACAGGCTGTGCCCAGCCTGGCACACTGACTGTGGACACATCCATCAGCAAGGATATAAGTCGTGCCTGGGCCATAAAATGCGAACAAAGTGAGACTGCTGAACTGGAAATGCTCAATGTCACACAATGGGGCCTGTGCTGATGCTGGCAGCCAGGAAGGCTTAGGGTAACCCTGCTTGTGGTGGTGACATGGGATCAAGCTTCTTTTCCCAAAGAGAGCCCCAGGACCTCAGAAAGCTATAGTTTACTTTGGAGCTGTGCAGCAGCTAATGATTCTCTTAGATGTTTGGAGGAAGCCTTTGGAAGAATAACTGTCCTCCTTTTGAGGGCCCAGACTAGAGAAAAGACTTTCACAGCACCCAGAAAGCCAGTCTCTACATGCAGGGAGAGTAGCAGATGGTCATCAAATCCCTCTGAGGTGCAGTGAGAGGCTGGGCAAGCATACAGGGGATTGGTGCCACATGGTGGGCATTCACTGCAGACACGAGAAGAGCTACACCACCAAAAGGACATGACTGTACTGGGAGAGTCCTGCTTTTTCCACTTCCAGAAGATACCTCTTTGGCAACTGCAAAGCACTCTCCACTTTTGCAGGCTAGAGCTGGTGACTGTTGTCTCTAGGTACCACTATGTCCACTGCAGAGGATGACAGCTGTTATGGTGCTGGCCCGTGATGAGTCCCAAACCCTTTGTGCACACAGTGGGTGTCTCCTTTCACAGTCATATCCTGCTCTTCTTTATTTTAAAGTAAATGACTCCGTGGGCCTTATGCCAGCACTTCAGATTCTACAGTGTCTATACATCTGTCATGTCTAGAGCCCGATGTAGTGCAGTTCCAGCAAGGTTCATCTTAGTTGGACTGGAGGGGAAAACAAGAGGGTCTTGTCCCAGGGGAGATGCCTGGGTGTGAGAAAACACCAGTTTCCCCGAGGCACACTGACTTTGTACACTGCAGGATCTGAACTGGCAATGTCAGCCCCCCTACTCCCTCTTGCAGAGGTCCTGGGGCTCAGGGGTATGAACCACATGGGCCAGACTGTCACCGACTCCTTCACAGCATCTTCTCTGCTTGGGTGGGCAGTGCAATAGCAGGGGAGCACCGAGTGACAACACTTGCTGCTGTGGTTGCTGTCCATATGTTTGTGGGTTTTGTGTATGCTAGTGGAAAAGCCAAAATCTGTGTTGGTAGTGAAATCTGTGAGGTTTTATGGAAAATCAGGCAACTATGGCCCTATCATCTGTGTCACAGCTGGAGGTGTCTTGTAATTTTCTAGAGTTTCTAGAGTTTCTCCTGAGATTCCCCCCACCACTCTCCCATCTTTCTTACTCCAATGGGGGCAGAAGCTCATAGCCCAAGGTCTGTCCCCACCATCCCCTTCCCATACAACATGTGCCTCAGTCCCTCGTGCCTTGAGTGGCAAAATTAAATTCTGCCTCTGCAGCTGGGAAATGTCAAGCTTTGCCCAGACCTGTGCCTGTCCAGTACCCACACAGGCTGCAATGCTCAGAAAAGCCCAAGTCTGAAGCACTTGGCTCAGACTTGTTCTCCTGGCTTTGTTCACCATCATCATGCCAAGTGTGGACATTGAGGCTGATGCAGTGGAGTCACAGTCACTTCACAACCCTGAAGTCTTTGCTATCAACAAGATGCCCTTTATGAAACAACTTCTGCCAGGGTCATTTAATGAGAAGTGTTTTGCCTTGTTTTATCTCAGTCAGATGCCTCGACTGCTGGGAGGTTTGCTCCAGCAGGGCTGGTGTCTCATCCAGGAGCCAGAGGCTCTCAGAAGTGGCTTTTCTGAAATTAGTCTGCTTCTGACTCACAAACTTCTGTCTTGCTTTCAGATGAGAGGGAGAGATAGAGGAAGGATGGGTAAACAGGCAGACTGGTGCAAGTTTCATTCTAGGCTCTTCAAATTGCTTTAGGAATGTTAGAGGTGTTGGTGGTGGGCTTTAGACAAGCAATTCCTGCCTGCTCTTTCCCTCTGAGCAGAAAATGAGAGGATTTCACTTCCTCACCAGGACCAAAGCACAGTGCTAGGAAGGGGAAATGACTCCTCACACTTGTGTGCTGGGGGGCCTGAGAACCAGCAGGGCCATGAGAAGTCTACAGGGCTCCATCACTAGGGCTGCTGGGTTTGCCCGGGAAACTTTCACCAAAATCTGTTGCATTTCCCACCAGCCTTCCCACATGCCTGAGATCTGGAGGAGGGAACTCTGCATGATGTAAGCAGCCGCAGAGAGGAGTAAGGAAGAAGCCAGCAACAAGAAGCTGGGTAAAACTTCATGTGTCCCATGTCCCTTCATGCTGGATACCTGCTTCACACATGGTGGGTGAAAAGCTCGCTGGAAATTATTTCAGAATATGCACAAGGTTAAAAGAGAATTGTTGTTTTCCTGCTGGCTACAAGAGAGCCAAGAGTACAGCTACACACCTGGCTGCAACCGTTTAGTTACTGGAAATTTGAATTATTGGGATTTTGAATTTCATCTGATGCATTTAGAAATAGCAGCTGTATTTGCCATTGAGGCTTCTGACACAGTGACAGGAGAGGCTCCTAAGATATTTGTGGGGTTTTCATTTCTGGAATTGGTTTATCTGGTGTTAATGAAAATCTAGGCTATATTTACAAGTTCCCTCCATTGCCAGTTGGAATTGTTTTCTATAGATTCCAGGTCCTGGGGAAGGGCCCAGAGTTATGAACATGGAATTTCCTGTCTAGGAGTTGGACTTGTGTACCCTAAGTATGTGTGTGTACCCTCACACAAACTAACAGATCTCTTTTTGTTTATCTAGTTCAGCCTGAAATACTTCGACCAGATTCTGTGCATTTTCAGCCCAATTGCTCTGAATTTAATTACCCAATCTTGCTAAAACTGTTTAAATGCAATTAGCCAATGCAATTATCCAATAATAGAATAAGTCCAAAAATTAAAAGCAGCAGAAAGAAAAAAGAGGGGACGACAAAAGAAAACAGAGGCATTTGCATCAGATTTTTTAAAAATAATTTTCCTATTTGACAGTATGGAGGGAACAACCCTCTGCAGCTAGAAAAAGATTGGTTTCAAAGTGGGAAAAAAACAAGCCCACCTTATCACTAGAATTCATTATTTGAAAACAGTTTCCTGTCTGAAAATGCTAATGCAGGGAAGATTTTGTGCCATTTTCAGGCCCCTGGACACACAAGAGATGGTGTTGCCTTGTTCCACATGAGCGGTAACAGTGGTCAATGTCCTGCAAAGAAAAATGCATCCAGAACTTGCTGGAGCTGGCTGGTGATGTTCTCCCATGAAAGATGCTGAGTTCTGGGGGAACCATTTGGGGATGAAGTGGGAACTTTGCTCCAGATGTGCAGGCAAATGCTGTTTGCATCCCCCTTCACCCAAAATGGCCCTTCCAAGGACATCATATGGTCACTGACTCAGCCTTTACTGAGAGGCCCTGAGGCTGAGGGCTGTGGATCAGATCAATCCCTTTCTTTGCTGATTCCTCACCATTTTATGCACCATGAGAACAACCATATTAAACATCCAGACACCAAATGAACACAGCTCTCCCAGCTCAGTAATGGAGGTTATAAGCCAGATTAACAAGTCAAGACTTAATTCTATGTATTCACTTTTCATCCTTCATTTCACTAATTAAGCAAGAAACCTGGGCCATAAATTAGTATGATTAAAGCAAATTAAGCAGTGTAGAGTACACCCTTAACTGTACAGCTCATGTAACTGTGCAGATCATAGGTTGCTCCATCTGTACTTGTTTGCTTAGCCCACTCTGGACAAAGTCCTAGTAGATTTTGAGCATTTAATTGTCAACTCTTCTTTTTTTATGGTTCACTGCTTGCAAGCCCACAGATTGGACAGACGTCTAGAGACAAAGGGCCAAATCCTGCCCCATCTGTCCCATGGGGAATGAACTGAATCAACAAGACAGGCGACTGGGCTGCCAAGGGTGTGACACGGCAGTGCCCGGCTACTCGTGCTGAACTTTGGATTGAGCAGAAATTGGAGGAAGTGGTGTTTTACCATGGATGAATTTCCTACCTCCTACCTACCTTGCAAGACCCACCACAGGGACCTCCTGTCCCCATTAGCTTCCACTTTCCAGCTCAGGCTGCATCTCAAAATTTTTCCTGAAAATTTTTTTGTTTCCAGCTGGGAGCCAGGGGTGGCTAGTCTCCTGTCACAGGACTCACAGTGATAACTCATCCTTGTGCACATCCTGGAGAACCCTTGCTGCTCCCCTGTCTTTCTGCTCGGTACCAGGTCATTCAGGGACCAAGTGCCACCTGGCCACCATTTCCATAAATGTGCTGCAGCACTGGGGGTATCTGAACCCTTCCTGGCAACGCACACAGTCTCCTGGAGAAGAATTATAAGAACATCATCATTTAATTCTGGGGAGATAAACCACAGAGATCAAAATGACTTGTACTCCCATCTCAGCCATTCATCTCCAGGTTGCTCTGGGGTGAAAATGCCATGAGGCTTTTGCAGGCAGATCTCTGACCCTTCATTAGCTGAGCCCAGCTGAACATCTCCGTTCCTGCCTTGTTAGGAGCTGTGGCCCCTGCAAAGGTAAGTCAGCATTCGGGATTGATGCAGAGAAGGAAGGGCAAACCTCCAAACACCAGTATTTTTCTGAGCCCTAAGGGTGTAGGTGAAGCAGTGCATCTGCTGGCTTGAAGTGGATATTGTTAGTGGAATTTTGGATGCCTTTTGGATTAAGCATTATGCAGCACTCACAAAGCTCCACTTAGCTGACATGTCTGAGCTCTGCCTGAAAATCTGATTTCCCTGTCATTACTCCTAAAGCTGTCTTTGCGTCTCCTTCTTTCTTTTCTGAATTTTTCATCCTGGCCAGTTGCAACACGCATCTTCCTGTTATGTTTTCAGATGCGCTGCTCTGTTTTTACTTGAATTAAATAATACCCTGTGCTCTTTTCTCCCCCTTTCCCAGCACTGGCCCTTCCCCCAAATTACTGGTGCAGGCAGTTTGTTTTCTATGGTTTTGCTTCAGCAGAGTTTGGTTATTAAATGTGCTTTCTTCTTTCCAGGGAGACTCCTGGTCCAGCCTCTGAGCTGCTTTTCCCACACATGAAGTGTTTCCATGTCTCTCCTCTGCTCCAAGAACATTTCGTTGTATCCTTAAAAAGGTAGCAGTAACCTTGGACATTTCTATTTCTGTCCCATTTTCTAAGGACACAAGGTTTAGTTAAGGGTACTATGTGTGGGCATAGTTGCTAATTCTCTCACAACTTGAACCCATCAACCAAATTTAATGAAGATGGACAGAGAGTCAGAGGGCTCAAAGACTTCAGGTTCTGAAAAGTCTCATGAATATGTCTGAGTGAGCAGACAAGGAAGGTGCTCTGTGTTGCCTAACCAAAAGGCAGAATAAACACCAATTGTTGGTCTAAAAACTGAAAAATATGATCCAAGGGTTCCAGTACCAAAGGCAAATTAAGAGCATGCACTTATTTTTCTTTCACACCTCATGCTTTTGAAACCATAAAGTCTCGTGCTTTTGGAGGGACCTGACTCGACTTTTAAACCCTTGGGTATGGAAGTGGTCATGTTGGAATCTCCTTGTAGCCAGGAGTAGTTAATAGACCATCTCAACCAGAATGGAGGGTAGAGCCACACCTCCTCCTTCCTGCTGGTTCCCTGCCATGCCATTCCTACAGGCAGGAAAGCAATGCTCCCAGCCTGGAGCTGTGCTATTGAGTCCGCATATGTGATACAGATGCCAGAGAGGACAGCATGGGATAAAGCAGATTAAAAAGCTGGGTGTCTCTTTACCTTCCTGTGCCTTCACCTCTCTATTTATCCCACAGAAATCCTTCATGGGGTGGGGGTCTCCCTGATGTGTCTGTACAGCACCTACTCCCACCAGGCTGAATGTGCAGGGAGGGAGTGCACCAGATCCTAAAACAAAATCGTTATGGGCACAGCAATCTCACAGGATCAGCTTCACCTTAAAGAGCAAAGGGGGCAGCCTGTCTTGTAGGAGTCATTGCTCCGGGGCTTTGTTCCTTGGATGGGTTCTCCTTGGCTTGGGCTTGTCTCACAGGCACTCATCCCAAACACCGAGGAGATAAAAAGCTAAGGCAGGGTAAAGAGAAAGAAATGTAAGGCAGGAAAGGAAGGCAGAAACTGGGACAGAGAAAGCCAGAGACAGCTCTCAGGTAGTTGCTGATTCAGGGCAAGATATTCCTACTGAAAGACTGAAAGTCTTCCTAGCCCCAGCTTCCTGTGTGCACAGCCCTGCACAAGCAGCCAGCCTGGAGAGGGTCAGCACTGCTCGCCACTGAGGAGCACAGCTGAGAACAGCCACATTTGCTACCTACAGTTCCCACACGAAAAACCCCCTCAGCTGTAACCCAGCTTCTGCCTCCATGCAGACAGCTATTTACAGGATTTCAATGGGTAGGGCCAAAACGACTCCATGTCCAGAATTGCCACTGCCAAAGGAAGGAGACGGGGGTCTTTGCAAAGGACTTTAATAATCTCTCTGTTGCTCTGGCTGACAGTTTTCGGCATGCATCCCACATTCTTCAGCAGCCCTTTCCTTAGCAATGAATAGGCTTTTAGCACACTCTCATAATAGTTTCTTTTCCTGTGGCACTCAGAAAAAACTTTCAGTCTGCTCCAGCAGCCGCCTTTGCTGCCTCTCCTTATCCACCAGAAAGATGTGGTGGCTCTGCTCAGCATATCTTCTGCTGCCAATAGAGCAATTCTGTCACCTCTGAAAAAAGGTGGCATGTGAGCAAGGGGTGGAGGGTGGCTTTGCCTCTCTTAACTTTTCTCAAAGCTCCTTTGCAAGCTGGGGGTAACAAGGCTGAGTTAGGACCTCTTCACCCACCCCCAAGAAGCACATGTGTCCCACAGATCAGCAGCCCCAGTGCAGGATCAGGGGCTTCACCCTGGGGCTGGACTCCCTGCTCTGTGGCTGCACTGTGCCAGAGGTGAATTGCGCTCCCTGATGCAGGAGGTCTTGGCTCTGACCTCAGGCAGGTGGAAAGTTCATGCTCCTCTTGGCTTGTTTTTCTCATCTTAATTCCCAGCTGGGCTATTACTCCAAAGCTTGCAGTAACAGGATGGTTCACAGCCACAGTGATGTGTAATCTACTCTGGTATGGTAACATATCTGTAGTAGATTACTGTGTAATCTACTGCAGGTATGTTATTATTTGTTTTGTTTCATCTGGTTTTGATAATGATACTGCTTCATTAGGGAGCTAAAATTGCTTCAGTTCAGGTGAGTAAAAGGGCCTTTGGAGCTCCCAGCAGGTATCTCACATACCTACAGTAGCCTAGGCAGCTTTAAAAATCATACAATAGATAAAGTAAGCTCAGATTCTCAAAAGCTTTGAGATCACTGAGAAGTACAAGCCCTAAAAAAAATCAGTTACCTATGTACTTTCCTAGGTCCAGCTAAGAAATGTGTCTGAAACTGTAGATTTTAGCAGCAAAAAGCTCATTTTCCATGATGCAAGCATGTTGGGAGGAAAGGGTGAGAGTAGCAGTGCAACACCCTGCTGTGACTTCGAAGACTTTGTGGTTATTTTCACGCTAACCTGCAGACTCATCACACGTTTCTGTGTTTCTCCTTTCTTTTGAGTATGCATTTACCATTTTCCTTAGATATAGGCTGCTGCCCTGTATTTCCATATATTTTTATGGCTCTTTTCAGGATTAAAGAGAAAATCTGCATCAGCCCTTTCTCCCATATCAGGAGAACTACTTTGTGAATCACACGGAGAGCTGGGACAAAAGTAAACATAAGGTAAGTTTTAGCCAGGTCCATTGGCACATGCACTGGGAGATGTGTCCCTACTTGACTCCACCCACCCGTCCCTCATTAACAGCACTTGATTCAAACGCGCCATTCCACTGCCTATTTTGCCGAAGGGTGGAAATCTCACAGGAAGTGTATTTCTGTGAGTTTCACAAAAATAGGCAGGTTGGCTGAAGAGAAACCTCTGCTGAGGAGCTGCCTGAGATTACCTCTGAGCAGATATTCAAGGACTGACAGCCTCACAGACCTACAGCCTTAGTAGACTCATGAGCCTAATAATATCTCCTGAGCCAGAATGCCAAATTGCCTTCCTCCTGAAGGAGGGAATTGCACTTGGTGGCTGAACAGCAGCCTTGGAGGACAGAGGCAAAAGGCTGTAAGACCTTCTTAAATCTGTATCTCAGATACTGTAGCAAACATGGAAATTTTTAGTGGATGCAGTCGTGGTAGCTATCTGTCTCCACTGGGAGAGGTGCAGAGGGTGACAGAAACATGCAGTGAGCTCTGCAGAGGACTAACCACTTTTCTGGAAAAGAGATGATGGGGTTAAAAAACACAGGAGACAATTTTCCAGGTGGAAAATCAATGGAAGGCTTTTAAATCAAAGTATCACATAGAAATATCTGAGTTGAAGATTGTTGGATACTTGGAAAGCATTCTCTGAGAAGATCACATTCTTGCTTTGCTTACCCTTATGTTCTTTTCCAGTTACTTCTCAGAGATGTGTTTGGTCCCCACGTTGGCTCCCATAGCTCCTTGGTGTGGCCACTGTCACATCCTGCAGCGAGCTGAGGGAATGGCAAGACAGCCTTACAGTGGGCAAAGGGCAGCAGCCTGGTCCCCTACATTCCTTGGCAGAAGCTTTGTCATTCCTGTTCGCTGTCATCTCAGTTTACTGTCACCCATAATCAGGGATACAGTATTCATTGTCATACCGTAATCAGGGATAAAATATGTAAGGAATAGAGATTGCCCTTGTTGCTTCTAGCCACTGAATCACAGTCAATGTTCAGAAATTGCTCACACTTTTCCCCCCCCCGAGGTAGCTTTTTATAGCATATCTCATATAACTGATGTAAATCAATGCACGCTCTGCTTGTGTATGGATCCTTGAATGCCAGACAAACCCTCAGATGTCCAACTTACCCATCTCCTGCCAGTGACAAGGCACTTTATCAACCCACTACCATGGGAGAAATCAGCAGGCACTTGGAGCATTTTCAAGCTCTTCATTCAAGCATGCTTCCCATGGCTGAGACACTCTGGTCACTTCCCTCGTGTCTTCGGTAGCAAAGCTTCACTGCAAGGGGAGATCACACAGCTTGTTTTCAGACCACCCCAGCTTGTTTTGAAAAGCCTGACCCTGAATTTCCTCCACCAGCTAGAGGCAATGTCCCCTGCTAGGACAGGTTGTCACATATCCAAGATCTTGAATGTCTGTGCTTGTTCTTGCCCTTTTTTCCCTACTTTTCCTTGCTTTTCCTTGCTTTAAACTCAAAGAAAAACCTCAGGGAGAGCTTATGAAGGAGAAAATTCTACTATTCTTGGGGGTGATTGGTTTTTCTTCATGTTTTTATATTATGATGGTTTTGAAAAAGGGAACAACACACACAATTATAAAATTACTCCTGCCTCAGTATGACTTTGTTTCCAGAGCCATCAAAGGATCCTTAGAGTAAACAAGGTATGTGTGTGTGGGTATTATTCTATATTTTTCATCTGGTAAAACTGTATGTGCCTTTGCAGGATAAAGTTAAATATTTACCCTAGGTCAACCATGCCTGTCTGCAGAGTTTGTATTTTGTTGGAGTTTGGGCAAGCAAGTGGTATTTGCAAAATTCCTTGCCTGCCTCTGCTATTAGAAAATGCATTTACAGATGACTTTTTTTTCCTACTCAGAATATTTTTGATTAGGTGTGAGCACTTACCCAGCCTGGAGAAATGCTAAATCAACAATGTGACACTGTGGTAGGATTGTGTTTAGGACTGTGTTATTTCAGTTGCTGGCCAGGAACCTAAATGAAGCAGGACCAGAACAATATTCTTTGGCTCTGTCATCATTGGAGGACAGGGGGCTTCTTTCTGTGGTTTCAGATGTCTTGAAATCTGACTCATTCTGGTAAATCTAGGTAACCACGCATGGGTGGTTGGTCCTGCATCCAGCTTGCAATGAGGTGAGCAGGCATGGGGCACTGGGAAGAGCCAAGGAACACATCTCATGTTCCTCCCAGATGCAGGCGGAGAGGATTTCTGCAACGGGGCTGGAATCTGTCCAAATTGCTTGGCGTCCCAGGCCCAACAAAGTCTTCTTGCCAAACTAAAGTCTGCATACCAAGAAAGTGCTCTAGGCCTTCCTGCCTCACCTCATGTTCTATGGCTCTTCTGAGGACTTTATTTCGCTCAGTAGAAAACAAGATCTCTCCCATGTGCTCTTCATGAATCCTCCTCAGAAAAAGTCCTCACTGTAATACAGCCCCTTAGGACATTGCAGGCTGCCCAGCACATCTCTGTTGGGGTGTTTGGGAGCACCTTTATTCACGGTTCTCTTGAAAAACATGACTATAAAATGCAACCCCTTCCTGCCCTCTTCCCTTTCATCTTGTTCCCTCCTCCCCACAATGCCTTTGAGGCATCAGTCTTCAAACTACTTCAAATAAAAGCAGGAGATGACGGATGGATTACTTATCTTGAAGCCTGCTGATGTTTCTATTGGGTCTCCCAAGAACAGAGAGCAAACAGCAACCAGACCCAAGGAAAAAGCTGCAGATGACCTTGGCAGTCTTAGGAGCGGGAAATAGCAGCAGGAAGACGGAGGAAGTGGAGGTGGCACAATGGGTGTTCTCTGCACTCCTGCTGCTATGCAGGTTTGTAGGAAATGTGGCCTGAGGGCTCCTCTAACATGTGCCAAGTGCTGAGAGTTGAATGTATCAGGCGCAAGACTCAGGGAGCTGCAAACAGCTCTTTGAAGGCCTTCCTCTCCTCCCCTAGCAAAGAAATTCAAACCTGATTTCTTCCAGTGTTTGTGTTGACCTTCCGCAAGTGAGGAAAACAATCACCTCTGTTTCCTAGGGGCATTAAAATCCTACATTTCCAGGAGGCAAGAGCTAGATTACGTAGACCCTATTATAAGCATCCATCTGCACTGATGTGCAGATGAAACACAGAAGGGAAGGACCTCATTCCCTTACCGCCATTAAGATTGTTTCATTCCTTCCACTGAGGCCAGAATTTCAAATACCTACCATCAAAAACTGGTATCAAGTTGAATTTGACTGGAAAACAGCATGACATCTTCCTTCCTGGGCCAGTGGTGAAAACTATATTGGCTGTTTTTTTACTGAAAGCAAAAGGATTTTTTTAAAATTCATTTAAAAGTAACTGGATTTTTTTTTTCTGGTTGTTTTGTTGTTGTTGCCTGTTCATGATCCCTCTGCAGATTTCTGGAGTAAGCACTCTAGCCCTATGCAGGTGAAAGTCTCTTAAGCCAAAAAAAGAATCTTCAGGTTCCAATAGGGAAAGTCAGAATCCCTAATTTAGAAGCACCAGCAGGGTGGACATTGGAAACATTCAGACTCACTCACTGGAAAGCTCCCAAGATCTACAAGCACTGAAATGAAAACATGACACAATGGATCAGTCAACGATTACTACTGAATAAGCCAGCAGGCTTCAGGGTTAATCACTGCAGCCATCCATGAACTCTCACAGGGTGGAAAAACAATTAGCTTTGCCTAGAACGTCTTTGGGATGATATACACTTGGATGGTGGGAGGTTCATGTGCTCTGTCATGTTCTTGTTGGCAAAAGCATTGTCATCTGGAGGTATGTCAGGAGAGGAAGGATAACTGTTTGGATCAGTATTTGAATCAAAAAATCAAGAGGGGGACAAAAAAGGAATGGGAAACTGGGGGGAATTCTCATGGTGTTGCTGACCAGGAAGCTCGACACCAGCATCCCTATGTCAAAGTGTTCTTTTTGAAGGGTTGACTATCACCAAACAGCCCCAGCACGGGTTAAAGAACTTTCACTGGGATCTAGAGTTCTGGAGGTGTGTGTTCCTGCAGGTCACCTGGCTGTTCTCATGGCACTGCTCTGAGCAAGGTCAGTCCCACAAGGACATGGAGGGATACTCCAAGAGGGGAGTCTACTGTCATATGGTGGAAAAGGTACTGTGTTAGTTCTTGCTCTGGTCCCATACATGTGCCGCTATCAATGTGTTTTCTAATTTAATACGTTCTTCTTGTTGACACTTTCCTGAATTTCTCCCCCTGGTTTCAGTTTGCACAAGGGAACAGCATTTGTGTTTGTTGTTTGGTTTTAGAATCTTTTCTCAACTTAAACACAGAATAGATTTCCATATTTTTATTTTATAATTTTCTGTTGTAATTTCTTTTCTGTTTTCTCTTCCCCTTTTCATGGGTAAATTGAAAGAAAAAAGGGTGAGATCAGGAGAGAATGGCAGGGAAAAATGCAAGGAAAAAATGAAGCATGACATTTTCACACGGAATGCTCTGAAAATAGTAATTAAAAACCATTTTAGAAACGCTTCTGAAGGAGAAAGAAAATAACATTGGACAATAACTTTTTTATTATAAACAAACCTATTTGCAGAAAAAATTTCAAACCCAATTTTAAAAGATCTACACAATTTTTTTGTTCCTTTTGAGGTTTGTGGAATTGTATGTCTTTAAAAGTGTTTGCAGACACTTGTTTTTCCTGTTCAGTCTGTTTCCTATCTCTGCTGAATTGATGGGACATTGATTCACAGATGTCCACAAAGCAAGTGTTACTCAAAGGGAAAGTTATCAGGGAGAAAAATACAAAATCAGTAAGAATTTGCTGGTATCATGAGTTTAATTTCAGTGCAAGAACAAAACAAGAATTTTCATCAAGCTCTAAAGTGGATGGTGGTGGACACAACTGTTGGTCAGCGGTGCTGTTACCTATTCATACACAGACAATTCCCAGGAGCTCCAGCTATGGTATAGCGATCTTCAGGTCTATCCATGAGATTGGAAAGCAGAAAAGTCTTATTAAATCAGGATTATTATCCCATCACACCCTGTCAGTCCCTTTAATTAGCGCAGTCTACTCGAAAAGCAGATATATGGCTGGTTGTTTTCACAGCGTGTTTTCTGCTAGGCTGTGCTTTGCTGATGTCAAGGGAATGAACTGAAATGGAGCCCCTGACAGAGTCCAAACACCAGCTGGAGCTCCTGGAAGTGCCCTTGTGAGCAAACATGACAGTAGCGCACCCACGAGGCTCTTGTGGGTTTGAAAGCCCCATGTGTCCTTCATCAGCTCCATGTATTGTCACAGACATCGTCTGCTCCTCAGACAACCAGCTTGTGTGGTCAGACGGGTTTCCTCAAGGAAGGGTGCTCAGAGTCCCTGTGTCCATGTCACCCTGCCCCTGGTGAACCCGCAGACCTGCTGAATGGCTTTGATCATGGGGACAGGGGACACAGGACAGACACAACCTGTCCTGCTGCAGAGGATGGCTCCTGCCTCCACGACAGATTCCTGGAGAGGAGAGGAGGACACCGAGGGCACATGTGAACCCCACTGATGGGGACAATGTGTGAGTTGTGTAGACATTGAGGGGGTCTCTGAACAGATGTGAGCTATGGGAACACTGATGGAGATGTATGCAAACGATGGGGACACTGAGGGGGACATGTGTGAGCCACGGGCACACTGAGGGGACATGACTGAACCACGAGAACACGGAGTGGGACACGTGTGAGCTGTAGGGACACTGAGGGGGCATGTGTGAACTATGGGGACACTGCAGGGGTGTGTACGAACCATGATGATACTGAGGGGGGACAATGAGGAGAATCGTGTGAGCCCGGGGACACTGAGAGGACGTGATTGAGGGGACACGTGTGAACTATGGGGACACTACGGCGGTGCGTACGAACAATGGGGATACTGAGGGCGGACAATGGGGGGATAAGTATGAACCACAGGGAGACGAAGGTGGACGCTGTGGGGACCCTTGTTAGCTCTGTGACACCGACGGGGATGTGTGTAAACGGTGGGGAGACACGCGTGATTTCTGGGACTCCCCGGGGACACTGAGAGAGCCTTGGGGCCACGGAGGCGCCTCACGCCACCCAGGCGGGGGCGGGCCGGGCAGGGGGAGCACTGCGGCCCCTGAGGCGGCCTTGGCGCGGAGCCAACGCCGGCCCGGCGGGCGGACACGGGGCGGGCCGGGGGCACCGCGCTCCCTCCCCCGGGCGGGGCCGACGCCCCTTCTGGGCCTGGGCGGGGCGGGGCCGCCGCTCAGTCCGTGCCTAGAGCGCCGCACGATAGCGGCACACGCGGGGTTGTGGTTCGGTGCAGCATGGAGGAGGCGGCGGCAGCAGCGGGTGAGGGCAAGGCGGGCCACGGCCGGAACGGCCAGGCCGAGGGCCCGGCGGCAGAGGAGCGGCGGGTCGGCGGGTCCCGGCTGCGGGGCTGCCGCGGGTTCCTGCGGCGCAACGCGCTGGTGCTGCTGACGGTGTCGGGGGTAGTGGCCGGCGTGGCGCTGGGGGCCGCCGTGCGCGGCGCGGCGCTGGGCCCGGCGCAGGTCGCCTACCTGGCCTTCCCCGGGGAGCTGCTGCTGCGGATGCTGCGCATGGTGATCCTGCCGCTCGTGGTCTGCAGCTTGGTGTCGGGCGCCGCCAGCCTGGACACCCGCTCGCTCGGCCGCCTGGGTGGCATCGCGCTCGCCTATTTCCTGGGCACCACGCTGCTCGCCTCTGGCCTCGCCGTCGCCCTCGGCTTCATCATCCGCCCCGGCGCCGGTGCGTCCGCGCTCAACACCCAGCTGGGGCTGCCGAGCGCGCTGCCCACCAGCAAGGAGACGGTGGACTCCTTCCTCGACCTCATCAGGTGAGGCCGCCCCGCTCCCCTCCTTCCCCCGCCCTCCCGCCTCTGGAGGATGATGACAGACCCGGCAATGTTGCACGCTGCAGCCGGGGCCGGGGAGCCCTCCTTCTCCTTCTCAAGCTCCCTCATCTTCTTATCCTCCTGCATCTTCTCATCTTCCTGCACCTTTCCCTCATTTTTCTCCTTCTCCTCGACCTCCTTCATTATCTCCTTTTTCTTACCATCCTCCTCATCCTAATCCTGGCTTCTCCAGAAGCACGGCTCTCTGGCCATGTACCCGTAGCCTGGTCAGATGCAGGGCTGCATGGTGCTCTGCTTCTCCTCGCTTTGTTTTTAATTTTGCCTGGGCGGCTGTAAGGATTAGTCGAGGCTTGCTAAGAGTTCTGGGTGCCCAGGCCCGTTTTTGGTTCTGCCTGGAGGGAGAGCGGCTCCTGGGCGCTGGCTGTAGGGTAGGCTTGCCTGGCACCTTCCCTGCCTTGCTACCTGTTGTTGCCTGTCTCCTGCAGGCTGGGCAGCTCTTCTCATCCCTCACACACTCCTTTTTCTCTAATTCTCCAACACTTTACCCAGTCTCCTCACCCAAATGCCTACCTGCCTCTTAGAGTGCCCTCCCATAGATGTGGGCATGGAAGCGCAGCCCTGTAATGCCACGGAGGACATACCCTAAACATCATCTGGTGTGAGGATGCTCTGTAGGTTTGTGAGCTCCCCATCCTACCTCTGCATCTTGCAAAGACAAGACTTGCATTCCCCAAATCTATCTGGAAACAAGGCTTCCACTTCAGATGATAGTGGTTTTGTGTATCTTTAGTCCTTCTTGCAAAGTTGCAAACTTCACCCTTTTTTGTTTTTCTCAAAGCCCATGTCTTTTTGAGATTTGTCTGGCTTTTTAAATAAGATAGGAGCACATAGAAAAACGAGGCAGGCATCCAGATGGTGCTCTGAGTATTGGGCTTCCAACTGCATTTCCTTGTGCTTTGCACCCAGGTGCAAACACAGGAGTAAGGGAGGTGACCTGTGTCACAGCGAAGTGGCTGAAAAGTTGAGTGGATATCCTGGTAATTACAAAGCCGAGTGTTCATTTTTTGTTTGTTTGTTTGTTTTTTGTTTGTTTGTGTTTTTTGTTGTTTTTTTTTTTAAATTTTGATTGTTTGCTTTGCTTTATATGAGTCCTATTTATATGCTTTCAGCTGAGATACATTTTTTCTCTGTCTGGACAAGTAGATGTGGCAACAAAGATAAAAAGACTTAAAAAAAAAACCAAAACAGCAACCCCAAACTCAGAACTGTATTTACAAATTCAGGTTAATGTCCTTTTCTCCCTCTGAGACAAGTATGTTCCCTTTGGACAGAAAGTAAGTCTGGTTTGTTCCATTGGCAGCCATGTACTCAGTGTCCTCAGCTCACCTCTCCCTCTCTTAAGAACTGACAATTAAAGACCTTTCTTAAGGACCAGCAATTCCTGACAGCATGTTAAGAAGGAATAGCAGGACAAGGGGAGTAGGTAGTCTGGCTGTGGTGGTGATATGTTGTTGAATGGAGGGGAGCGAGATGAAGGAAAATTGCCAAAAAAAGTAGCAGGCACATGTGGGAGAGTTGAGAAGATGCCTGTAGTGGTGGCTGCCCCGGTGCATCCTGGCGTGGCTGCTGTAGCTGGTGTTACGTCCCTGTGTCACCTGGCAGCATGGAGTGGGATGGAGTTGAGGAACAGGCCAGGGATGTTCCAGTGAGCTTCAGGCTCTGGGTAATACCTAAAGTTCAGAGCTGGCAGCTGTTTCTTGGTCTGGTCGGTACATGCGGGTCTGGAGTTCATCTTCAAAGGAGTTACGATGGCGATGGGATTAAGTCCCTAATTCCAAAGCAGGGCTCAAAATGATGAGACTTGGGTAAAGCATGGTGGGTTGCAGAGGAATTTCCTTCTAGGAGAAGAGGGGACAGGAACTTTCCCCCAGTACATGTATGGAGGGCTGTGAATACAGCTTTTTCTTGGAACCCCAGGGAAGAGCTGTTGCAGCCACACTGTTAGGCAGTCAAGTTGTTACAGCAGTGACAGTGAAATCCAGTCCAGAAAAGTTGTATTTGGACACAGCCACCACTAATACTTTCAGTCTTAGCACAAATCCTTGACAGACAGGGCTGGAGAGAGTATGTGATTTTCAGGAAATAAGATATCTCTCTCTCTGCTGTGTAATGTTATTTTTTTAACTGTTCTTGAAAATGTAGGTGTTTTGGTTTGAGCACTGAACTTGATCCCTGCTGTGATGGAACTTTGTAGAGTAACCTCATCTTGAGATAACAAAGCCTTGATTCTATAGGGCCTGGAGGGTTGAAATGATTGCTTTTTATGTGGGTGGGTCTTGCAGCATCCTGCTCTTTGCTTCTCCTTTTATCTTGTTTGGCCATCAAACTTTCTATTACATGGAAGAAAGCTCTGTTTTAAGTTGTGGCACAAGACTGACTGTGTCTTCCAAAGCTTCACTGCTGCTTGGTTTCAGAGGAAAGGTAGAAATGAGTTGCAAATGGGTAAACTGAGTCCCCCTACAGCACTGAAAACCAATGTAAAACATGACACAAGGAAGAAATAGCAAAGAGGAAATCACAGCTGTGTGTCGCTATTTGTTTCTGCAGATCACTTGTGCCTTTGGAAAATCTATTAGGTAATGACCAAAGATGTTGCTTTTCATTGTTGCAGTGATGTCTGGAGGCCAGCTTAGTTCTTGGTTTTCCTTTTTAGAGTCTAAAGCTTCCCCACAAACATTCATTTAGGCATGGAGAAACGACCTCTGGAAAAAAGATTTATCTTGGGCTTTGATATCAAATGAATGATGACTCACTGGCGAACCCAAAGGCTGTCTCTGTTTTATTTTGTCCATAACCTCCAGGACTGATTTGTCTGGCTGGAGGTGCTGGAGCACACTCCTGGTTTCCCTTCTGGCAAGTGCCAGAGGAAAGCAAGCCTCTAGTCAGGAGCATGTCTACTCAGGGCTTAGGAACACTGTCCTCTGCCCCAGGATATGGGATGGGGACAGCAGAGCTGTCATAAGGTGCTTTTGTGCCCCGGAGCAGGGATGCTAATGGCTCATCTCAGGTCTGTCATGTGGGCAGCTCCTTGGAGCTTCCTAAAGAGGAGCATGGCTGAAGGCAGTCATCATGGGAGGGGATCAAGCAAGAGTTCACAGCTGCTTCCTCAAGGCTGATGGCTTTAAAAAAAGCACCCAGAAAGTGAGGTGTTCCCTGAACTCAAGGGAGGATCATAGAATTCCTTAAATCTGTCAGCAGAAGATGAGGGGAGTGAAGGGGAATTTTAGATTTTCTGGGTTTTTCCCTTACTCATTTATTTGGTGGAGAAGCTAAAGCAACAGAGAATAAAGAGAGCTTGTGAGCATGATTGTGAAGTGGTTGGCAACTGGAGGAAGGGGCTGGCTGGGATGCGGTGGGCTCTGTCACTTGAGAAGATGACACTAGAGAGCCAGCTTGGCTCTGCTTGTGCCCCCCCACATGTAACCAGGGAGAGGGAGTCCCAAGGATAGGACTCCAACCACCTGCTCACACAGCCCACCTGCAGCTTTTTGGAAAGCAGTTGAAACAGCAGGATGAAGTGTTTTGCAAGAATCTATTGATTTGTTAACACTTTTGATGGGCAATTGTCATGACTGAATGCTTCAATAAGGTCAGAGTTTTGGTCTAGCTCTGGTTTATATTTGCTGATTCAACAAAATTGAACAGTTTCACAGGAACCTATTGATCCTGTCAAAATTTCTGCCAGTGGGTGATCGTGGCATTTCATTTCAGTGAGGTCAATGTTTTGCTGTCATTTTATACAAAGGACTTAAGTAGAAAATCTCACTCATCAAAAAAGAAACATTTCAAGAGTATTTTACAAATTTTTTTTTAGTGGAAAAAAGGATCTGAAACAGGCTTTCTTTGCCCAATTTTTGGGATGAAAACGTGTTTTGCAACTGTGGAATTGGCTTTGGGGAAGGGAATTCTGCTTTTAATCCAACCCTAGCTGTAACAGTCTGGGAAGGGAAGGAGGTAATCCCTCTTTTTTATAGGAAAGGTCCACACATCTGCCCCAAGCAGTAAGGTCAGGGTTTCCCAGTTTGTCAGGCAAGTCTGCAAAAACTGCTTAAATTTTATTGCTTCTCAGTGCCCTCTCTGTCTCTCTGCCAGATGTTACCAGCTGAGCTGCCAAAGAGAGTACCCACAGCAAGCTCAGGCCTTTGCTCCGAGTGTCTTCAGAGCTGTAGAGAAGGCAGGCATGAGCACAGGGAGAAGCATCAGCTGTGTTTTGCTGGCTGGGCTGCAGAGCAGGTGGCCAGAGTGTGCCACTCAGGCAGTGACCCTCTCCTGGGCACCGGTTGCTCCAGTAGCACTTGTTCCTTACAGCCTTGGTCTTCCCGGTGAGTCACCCAAAACCAGAAACTGCGAAGGCCACCTCTGAAATCCCAATGTGGAAAGACAGTAAAATGTGACTGTTAGAAAAGGAGGGGGAGGTGCCACCTTTGAATTCATAAATGGAATAAAAGGTGTCCAGGCAGTGGCTGCAGTTACACCAAGAGACAGACTGACCTGTGGATTTGAATCTGATGGCTGGTTCTTAAAGTGAAGGTAACTTTCTGAGTCTGGAATTTCTCTCAAAGTACAGGGATTGCTGACTGAGTTTTGTAGGAAGGACTTAGTATTTTCATTCATGTATCTGCACTCTCTGGCAGGGCTTTTTTAGTAAGCCTCTGAACATTTCTGCTTCTTTCATATGTTCCTTATATTTGTTGCCTTTTACTACTGACTCCCCCTAGTTACGTTTTCTTTTCCAAGCATCAAAAATACAGACTGGACCATTAAGGCAAAAATGTATCAAATATCTGCTGTAAGTAAACACATTTTCAAGTTTCTCTGTGGTAAAACAAATGCACACACTCACAAATACGGGTATGTACAGGGCATGTGTTGTGCATTCACATATCAAAGAGCAGATGAGAAAAATTGCTGTGTGATATTGAATGAAAATCTTCTGACAGAAAGAAAAATGAAGGTACTGGAGGAATTTGAAATGGGCTCTGGCATTTCGCCACAGATGGCAATAAAGTTGCTGCAAGTGGGCTTGTACCATTGGAAAAAAATCCTGAAAACTGAAGATAACCAACACAGAATATTTTTTGTAGACTTCCTCAAAAAAGTATGTTTTGGCCTCAGAAGTGGAACCTTTTTAAAGTAAGAAGCAATACGAGAGGAATGCGTAGTATTTTAGGGTTTCATTCCATTTGCCTGGATTTCCCTTCATGCTTTTGCTGCCAGAGCAATGTTGTTTGCAGAGTTCTAGCAAATGAATCATTTAGAAACAGTTGTTAATAATAATCCCTTGCACATACAATGTAGGAGTTCCTGTGTAATCCTCATCCCGCTGGTGGAAGGATACAGGCCTGTAAAGACGAAAGCAATTTGACCATAATAACAAAATGGAGAAGGAGGAGAGTTACAGTTGCCCTTTTCTCCCTTTGCCAGCTCCAGGTTCCTTTAGTTGTCTGGGATTCCCAGGAATGGATGTTGCAGCTAAACTAAGATTTCAGTTACAGCAGAAATACAGTGGGATCTTCTGGGAAGCAGTGGTCCGTTTTTGACTGGTAGGAGCAACTTTTCACTGGAAGAAAGGTGCATTTATCTAGCTGTGCATAGGGAGATGGTGTGATGAGCACAGTATTCAAGCAGGAAATACACACTCTAACACCCACCCTTGGTGCTGCTACTTTCTTGTTCCTATTTTAAGAGCATCTGAGAGGGGTGCTTTCTCACAATGTGTGTAGTGCAGTTACATGGAGGTTTCCTGGCTCAGCCCAGCTGTTGCTTCAGCCCCAGGACACAGCTGTCCTCCTTGGCAGCTGCCTGATGGATTTCTGATATGGCTTTTTTTGGGGCTGTCTGCAACTTGCAGCAGGCAGAGAGAAGCTTTCCTGGCAGGTGCTTGGTACGTAAAGTCTCTCTGTGCCAGCTACTTCACTTTTATGGCACAAAGGAGTTGGGGTCTGTGGAGTGAGGTGCCGGCAGCAGTGGAGCACCTGGGGTACAGGCAGCACATCTGTCCCCCTGCTGTGGTGTGTTATTGGCCTGTCTCATGTGTGCCACATGCAGCAAGCTTTGTTTCCCTGCGTTTGGGGCCAAGGCTGTCTGATCCCACACTGCTGTGCTGGGTTCCTTATCACCCAGGCTCAGGGTTTGGCCAGCGCCGTGTTCTTGTGATAATCTACATCTGTTTCAGAAAGGCAACCGCGTTCTCTGGCACAGGGCATGGGGATGGGGCCATCAGAAACAGTCAACAATCCAGCCATACAACCAGGGTCATTTCCCTAAACTCCACATTCACATTTGATACAGGCTTTCAAAGCACAAAAACCTTCTAAACCTTTGGTCCTCACAGAAAAGCCAACTGGCAGACACCCAGATTTCATTTGCATGCCCAATTACCCAGCTCATCAGCTTTCCTAGTTGTTGGTTCACCCTCACATGAGGGTCCACATTTCCCCATGCAGCTCCTCTGCTCACAGGGACAGAGCTGTGTCTGTGTTTATGTGGTGGGTGAGCTTTACCTCACCAGGTGTGAGGAGCAAACCCTGCAGGCACAAGTCCATGATGGGCCCAGGCAGGTCACCAGCCAGCTTTTATCTCTCCCTGAAGCACGCAGCATCTTGCCCTGTTTTTTAGGCACTGCGGTGGTGTTCTTGCACAAATCCATCCAAAGGTAAGAACTTGTGATCTAACCTACCTGTAATTAAAGTTGAATTTAATTCACATGCTGACTAATCATAGGTGAGCAATAAGTGTAGTATGTGCAGACCTCGTGCCTCTAAGATAACCCAATTTATTTGTTGATTGCTTTTTATGACCCGACACATTTTGTTCTTAAGCTTCAGGATTTGAAACAGGAGCAAAACGTTATTTTATGTGATTTTGGTATTTTGCAGTCAGGTGTACTTAGAAATTGGATTGAACAGAATGTACAACTCCTTCTGAGCTTAAGATCCAAAGTTTTTACTTGGCGAATTGTCAAGTCCTGCGACTGGTAATGGTGGAATAAAGTGTCTACTCTCGGTTGTTTTTTAGCACTGTTTACACTTGAAGTAAGAACCTGCCCATTGCCTTGCTGTAACAGAGTTGCTGGCATCACTTAGCTATGTGCTTTAAGTATATGCTTGGAGATAAGTTAATGTTTAGTTACTGAGGCCCATGCCTGACATACTGTGCAAATTATGGAGGGTTTGGTTTCCTGGGCACATTTAAACATTGGAGAACCATGTTGTTAAGGCTTTAGGATTGCTTCCTTTGGTTTTGTTTTCATCAGGATGGAAAAGCTGATTTAAAGAAAAAAAAAAAGAATTGATTTCTGGTTAGCTTTCAGTGTTTTTTCATCTCTTTGCTTCTTCAAAGTCTAGTCAGTTCTTTTTTTTAAAAAAGTAATCATCCTGCTATGAAAAGCTGAAAAGAAATATCCTTCTTTTCCCAACAGCATGAGCCCATTTGTATATGTGATATTTTACTCCTGATAAAAGCAAGTTTGCTTTTACTTTACTCAAGGTTTTTATCCACCAGAGTTCCAGCTGTGCAAGAACTGAAGCACGTTAGCTGTTCCATTGATCTTATTTGACCAATTCTTTAGCGTCTTTGCTGAGTGAGAGCTCGATCTCCTGCTTTCAGACAGACAGCTGTTTTGTCAGCTTATGAGGAGAAAAAGTTGCCGTTTCTTTCATGCTTGGTGGAATATAGATTCCAGAAGACAAATTATTCTTGCAGCAGTCCTTCTAATACACTTGTAGTACATCAGAGAGAGAGGGAGGCTGAGGTATTTCACAGCAGACAGGTGTTTCATGAAGTTCCATGTCCTTTACAGTTGCTGTCAAGGCTGTGGGAAAACTCCCTGTGTGGCAGGAGAATGGAGTCATGCAACCAAAAAGGCCGAAGTCCTTATCTGGACCATATTTTAATCTCCCTCTTGCTTTCAAGGATTTGATTCTGCTGCTCCTTTTCGTGCTCTGGTTTGG
Organism: Nicator chloris; assembly: GCA_013400495.1. NCBI lineage: Eukaryota > Metazoa > Chordata > Aves > Passeriformes > Pycnonotidae > Nicator > Nicator chloris. The sequence goes on along the minus strand of WAAE01012345.1, from coordinate 75,434 downwards.
ATTTGCACATTCCATGCCATTTGTGGAATGACCACAGCCTGGTTTAATGTTTGCCTGGGTAACTGTGGCAGAAATTGGGTGAAGTTAGCAGGGCACAGCCTGGAGAGAGCTGCAGATTCCTCGGAGCAGGGCAAAGAACAAAGGATGGGGAGCAGCTATTCAAATGTTTTTTACCACAATTAACTGGCTCTGGGTAGGGTCGTCTGTTTCCTTACCATAAGAGTTCTTGTGCCTCTATGATGCCTTCTACTAGCAGTATTTTCAGCTCATACCCATCATGTTCCTGCCCTCACCAACTGGGGTCCTGCCATGACCCCAGAGATCAGCTTTTATTCCTATTTTCCTTTCTGACACAGAAAACCAAGAGCTGTCATATGGCTAGGGGAACACGTGCTCTTTGCCTGTAAAGGGAGAAAGGAATTATAGCATTAATACCAACTATAAGATATCAACAGAAGCTTGGAAGAATGCCCTGCTTGGCCCAGTTCACTGTTTTAATTTCCTGTTGCAGATACATACTAGATGGTCAGAAAGAATGTACATCACTTGCATGCTGTCCTCTCTGTACTAAACTGATGCTAGATTGGTGTTTTTATGTGAAGGCACTACTGGATTCAGATGTTCCATAGGAGTTACCTGTACTTCCCATCTGTGTTTCCAAGCCCTTGCAGAGAAGTCTGGTCCATGATATTCTGCTCTGCCTTGGTGGTCAGGGCAGCTGCCTTGCTGTGTTGAAGGGTTAAGCCATTCTCCTAAGTGGATTTTGCTGATGGGATTTTCCTTCATGTTGATGCTGTGAGCGAAGTGTAATCACATGAGCAAAGTTAAAAACCTGCCTGACACTGGAGGCCATAAGCTGGTGCTGCAGCTGGTATGGCTGAGCCAGTTTCTGTAGCCACTGGGTGATGGGTGTGTATAACCAGCATTGTGTGTGACTGCCTCTGGTGGCCCTGCCCAAGAGGTGACTTGTGGCAGCAAGCATCTGTCGTCTCTTTCATGTGAGCCAAGGAGGATGGCATCCACACCTCTGGACACATAGCAAGCTCCATGCTGCTGGTGAATCTTCCGTGGTACACACCTCACCAGTGCCAATGTGCTTGCCTTTGAAAAAGGAGTTCTGTTTGTGAGAGTAAGATACATTGCTGCATTCATTTAAGAAGTTCTCTGTGACATATTTAATTTTCTTGTTTGTCTTTTGCAGAAACCTGTTTCCTGCAAATCTTGTTGCTGCTGCTTTCCGAACGGTAAGATCTGTGTGGACTTTGAACAGCTACAGTGCATAGACTCTTTTATTGGAAGAGGACTAGAAAGATGGTGTAGAAAATACTGGAAGTTAATTTACTTATAGAAGGTAGGGTTTAAAAGCACATGATATAGTCAGACATAAAACTTACATATACAATTTGAAACTTCCAAACAATTTGAAAAATACTCCTCAAACAAAAGCATATTCAAAGCCCATCTTTTCTACCTTCACCAAAAATACTCTTTAAACTTTGGGTGTAATGTTGGGCAGCAGTGGCAATCCTGCTTTGTGCCAGGCTGCTCACCATTTTGCAGGAGCTAGCTGGGAATCCTTTGGCTGTGTAGTTTAGAGCTGGGCTCAGGATAGACAATGCTGAAGACCTTTAGGCTCCCATGTGTGTAAGGATTACCTGTAGCCTGATGGTTTTATTCAGTAGTTTTCATTGTATCCCTTGCTGGATTAATTGCTCAGCCTGGTTTCTCTTCCAACAGAGACTGTGTGGTGGGATGGTAAATGGTGCCAGAACATAGTGTGGTTTAAACTGATGGATAGGAGCTGTAGGGCTCCAAGAAGATTTTGATTTAGTTCTCAATGCTAATTTTATATGTCAGGATAGAGAGTGTTGAGAATATTGTCATGAGGCAGAGTGATTCTTTATGATACAGGAACAGAATAATAGCTTTTGCCTTCATGCTGTTCTGTGGGTTTGCTTTTGTATCAAAACCAAGGGGAAACTCTTAAAATCAAGTTCCATTTTGCATGAATATATAATACAGTACAAGTCAATATTCCATGAGTAAAAACAGAAGCAGTACAAAAATAACACTATGAAAAGGATATTTTGTGATGCCTCTAGTGTCAGGGTTGTGTGTGTTCAGGGATGAAATAAAGCAGTCCTCTTTTCCTCTGTGCTGCTTGTCACAGGGAATTGAAAAAGACAGCTTTTCCTTCCCTCCTTTTATATTTAAAGAAAACAAGCCCAAAGAAGTGCCCTGCTTTTGTGAGGTGTCTAGTTTGTTTATCAAAGAAAACTTGCCCTGGATTTTAGATATTTTGCTGACAATTTTAATGCCTGCTTCACCATTTTTGTTTGAATCTGTTTTTTTTTCTTACCTGCAGTATGCAACAGACTACAGGATGCTGCTCAAGAACACTACCTCTGGAAATGCCACATGGGAAAAGGTAAGGTCACTTCTGAGATTTTTAAACAAATTGCTGTCAGTAATATTTGACTACTTCACAGCCTTTAATTCTTTCGAGCAGTCTTGAGAAAGAAACAAATACTTTTCTTTGCCTGGAACTGAAACACACACAAGCTGAATGAGTACCCATAGCCACAACAGAAAGCTGTGATGGAGAGGAGAGATGAGCTCAACTTACTGACCCTTGACACTATTTTTTTAGGCCATGCTTTCTTAGACCTGGTCTCACTTGATCTAAATTTTAGTCAGTCTGCCTAATGTTTCCAAATAACTTTCTGTAGACTCGGAACTAAAAAGCAATCGGACGGACTATGTCCCTTAAACCTTAATCTTCATTAAGAATTTAAGGAGAATTTTTTCCCCTTTACCCAAAGCTCTTTAAAAAGAAAGAGATTTGTTGGGCTGAGAATTTTTTCTTGTTGCTGAAATTTTGTTTGGAGCAGTAACAAGTGGTCTGAAGGAGTAAAAATGACAGACAGAACATTACAAATAGGCTACTGTTGCAGTGGTGTCAAAAAGGGAACTGATGTGTAGGTGTAGACAAAGTAGAGTGGTGTTTTCCAAATGTAGATGGTAGGACTTCGAGAAGTGCTCTGGATCCCACTGAGTGTCATCTCTCCTGCAGACAGAGCTATCAAACATGTTTATTACTGGCCAGTGCCAACATGTTGCAGGCCCAGCAATAATTACAGTTGTCTTACAAGCAGTGTGCTGTGAAACAGACCCAGGTTCCCAGCCTGCAAGGTGTCACCTTGCTCCAAATAAAGTGTCTCGTGTGCTGCCATGGGATTTTGGGGAGACTGGTCTGAGAAATTGCTTTCAAGGTGATTTTCTCTTCCTCACGTTCATTCTGGCTGTCTGAGCTCAGTATCAGATGTTGGGTTACTGTGTTTTTAATATGAATTCCCCTAGGGCAAGAGAGTTGTAATGTTTGCATTTGTCATGGAAGGGCTCAGCTGGGGTTTGCCCACCAGTTTGTAAAACCATCAGGGAAAAAGCAGTTTATGCTCACCCAGAGGACTCTGGAGCCTGTGCCCAAGCACAGGAAGCGTGGGCTTCATTACCTTCTCCTCCCCATGCACGGTGCATGAGCAGGTGATGCAGAGCAGAGTGTTTGTGAACTCTGCTTCCAGCCCTGGGCTGAACTTTCACCAGCCCTGGAGGCAGGGTGACAGGTGACTGGGGCAACACATGAACTGAGCAGAGTCAAAGCTATGCCTTGCCTGGGAGCCTGGCATCACAGGGTGAGCAGTTCCACTGGGGAAGGAGGCAGCTCCCCATGCCTGTTGGATCGCATTAGCCCAGATCTGCAGTCACCCCGTGTGACACAGATGCAGCCAGTGACTGTGGAATCCCAAAAGAGCACTTTTCTCTTTCCATGTCCTCAGGCAAGGCATGGCCCTGCAGCTTTGTGCTGCCGAAACACTTTCGGTATGAAAGGCAGTAGCAATGTGTACTTAGATTTCTGTGTTTGTTGCAGAGTGCAGTTATTCAACATTTAAGCAAGGGTAAGTGAAAGAGGAGTAAGTCTTTTATTTGTCTTCGCTGTCAGGTTTGATAGGGGCTCCTTCGCAACCAAGCATGGATTAAGGCTAACCATATCCACTGGACAGAGTGCGGGTTGTCAAGTATTTTTTTAGTGCTTGTTCCACACCATCACTTTTCCTTAAGAGACAAGAATGCATCTTTTGGCCTTTTAAAATGCAACATTATTTTTTTCATTTTTCCTCTCGCTTTTTCCTGCTTATCAGTCTCCTGTCTGATGTAACATCAGAAAAAATATTCTGAATATGCCTCTGGTGTCTGTTTTTGCCAACAGTTGTGATGATGTAAAGGTTATTTCTGCTATTACTTTTCCAAAACCTTTTTGAAATTGTTGGAGCAAAACTAGACTGAACTTGTTTAATTCCTGAAGACGCCCTACTGTCTCTAGGGAAGAACATAGCAAATAAAAAGAGAGCATAATCTCAGTTTTGTTAGCTCAGTTTCAGTACTGGTCTGACCATAGTATTTATGGGTAGATGAGGATTAAGTTTGGAAAGAAGAGTATGATTTTTGGATATCATAGTGACAGAAGTTTGGTTCCAGGGGAATAAGATCAGATTCCTATTGACTTTTTTCTTTCATCAGCAGAATATTTGAGTGAAGAGGAGAAATGTTTTCCTTCAACTTTCCGTACAAATAGTGTAGAGCAAAATTTTCCATTGATTATATTTCCACCCCCCCCCACTGGTTAATAGGCCCCGTCTTCTCTCGCTGACGAAATGAATAGTGGGACACACAGTTGTTTGCTCAGGCATGTCCTTTTTTGTTGTTTCACATGCTCACCTCATGTTTACCCAGCTTTTATGGCTACATCCTCTCTGTCTCTTTGGCAGCAAGACTTCCTGGGGCACAGACTATCTCACTTAACCATCTGCAGCACAGGGAGCCTGGGGGGTTTCAGTTCCTCTCTGGACAGGAGTAAAAATACACAAACCAGTGGTTGCTCTTCTTCCTCACATCACATGGCTGCATTTTCTTTTCAGCCACCTACTACTGGGACTGGTGAATGTCAGCAATTGTTTCCTTGATAAGTGTTTTGTTTCAAGAGCTAAAAAACAATGGGATCTTCAGAAAGGTTCAAGGACCAGAAGAGCTCCATGAATCTTCCTAAGAGAAGGCATAATTTCAGGCAAACAATAGCGTGTCCCATAGTTTGTCCAGGAACAAAGTTCTCATTAAAGCTGTTTTTTTTTTTTAGTGTCCACAATGCTGCTTGGTTTGGTTGCCCCTTTGGGGTGATGCACTCTTCTATGAGAATACAAAAAGACTGTTCAGCATCTGCCAGTTTTAGAGGCTGGGATTGTGAGGATCTTCCGCTGAAGATTTTCTGCTGGACTCATTCCATATTGTGTTGCAATGAGGTGGAATTCCCTGAATGCTGCAGATCCTCCTCCGGATTTGCAGGGAGAAATTTCTTGCAATAAGTTACTATTCTAGGCATGTGGTGCATCTTCTACCTACATCTGCAGAGTTGGGAGGTGATGGTGAATGTTGTGTGCTGTAAAGAAATCGGTGAGAGAGAGAAAGGGGGAGAGCAAGACCTGAAAGTGGGCACAGGATGGCAGCGAGTAGAGGAAGACAGCTCACCAGCTTTTGGCAGCAGCACACACAGTCATATTCTGGTCACCAAGAGGTCAGAGGGTTCCCCAGATAACAAAATCTAGGCTTGAAGGGCTGGTGAGTGTGAGCGCTTGGAGAACAGCAGCAGCAGTAGTTACCACAGTGCTGGGAGCAAGGTGGACAGAGACCTCTCCAAGGGTGAAAGAAGACCGTGTGCTGTCATTTTGGAGAGTACAGAGTTTCTCTCCCAGCAACGTCCAGGTCAGAATGCTGGGCCCTTACAGCATTGAAACACTGAATTTCTGTTCCACAGCAAAGTTTTATACAATTTTTTTTTTCAGAATGGGAACCAAAACAAAAGAGTATTTATTGTATTCAGGGCTTTTTTTTTTTTTTTAAAGGACTGGTTTGAGCCCATTATGGTAAAATTCTATTCCAGCTGAACTTTTCGTATTACCCCTGCATCAAATGAACCCAGTATAAAATTATATATATTATAAAATAACATCCCATGTACACAGACAGTTTGTTTAATTAATAGGAGGGTGTGATTTGTTTTGTCTTAACTTTTCTTAACACAGAAGAATTTAGAGCTTTCAGTCACAAAAAACAGAATATAGCCAAAACTATCCAGACAGAAAAGTGTTGGTGTGTGTGACAGCATGTTTCTTCAGATATCTCTGGAGATATCACTGTGCCTCCTGCTTAATATCTATTCATGTTCTCAGTTCTTTCAATCAGGAATCAAATAAATAGTGGCAGCTTAGCCCTGAACAAGCAACTAGCATAAAAAATTGCAGATTCCATGTCTAATTATTTTTTACCTAGTGAATAAAAAAAGCCAGCACCTTCACTGTTTGTAAACACTTCTCTTAACAGCAGTTTAACCTTTCTGCTTTTGTGTATAATTTACATTTTATCCCCTTCCCTGCAGGACTTTGTTTCCACCTGCCATTGAGAGACAGTCCAGTTCAGCAGTGTACTTCCAGCAAAGACTTCAATCTTAAGCAGGCTTGTTATTTCAGATTTAGCAGATCAGTATCCTGAGTTCTTTAGTCAATATTAATTTCAAACTTTTAGCTCAGAATGTGTTTTTCTTTCCTAGTGTTGAGCTAGTGTCCACTTAAACTAGCCAAAAGGCCAAAACTTGTACACAAACCTCATCCGTTATAGAAGTTCTTCCAAATAAAACAACAATTCGACATGTTTGTACTGCCAAGTTGGAGAGAAAAAAACCCAGTTTGTCAAAACAATTATATTTTTATGCAGCCACAAGAGCACTCATTCAGTTCGTGAGATACTACATTGCCAAAGAGAGCTCCGGTTCTCTTTGAGAAGCAAACCATGAAGGACTAACAGAGCAGACCTGTGGGTAGACTAGTTTTTGTCAATAGGTGGATCCTGTTTTTATCCTCTTACTTTTCCCAGGCAGTGACAGAGAACAGAAGAGAGATACCTGTTCCCCTTCTCAGAAATCTATCTCCCACAGCTGACATGGACAGATGTAGGAGTAGGTTGCCGCAGTTTGCTGCCTTTCTCTGCCTTTCTCACCTCTTTCTGCTTCATAACATTGGTTGCTTTCTCATGGTTTTCACCTTGGTATCATCATTGCACTAAAGTCCTGAGTAAACTGGGGAGTTTTCTTGTTCAGGTCACTGAGAACACAACTATTATATTGAGGGGCACATGGACAGGTAGTAGCAGGCCTTTTTCTTCTCCAGTGAATCCATGTAGCTCATAACTAGGGAGGTTTGTACCTGAACTGTGTCCAGATCTCTTTGATTCCCTTCAATAAAATAGGCTTTTTCTTTCCAAAATAGGTTCTGCTTGTTGATTTCAGATCAATTGGAACAGCAACAAAATGAGGCAACCCTTTTGTTAGGTTTTGTCCTATTCTCACGTGTAACAAGCCTTCTTTTTTTGTCTCTGCAGATCCCTGTTGGTAGTGAGATCGAAGGGATGAACATCCTGGGACTGGTGCTGTTTGCTCTCGTTTTAGGAGTAGCACTGAAAAAGCTTGGCCAGGAGGGGGAAGATCTAATTCGCTTCTTTAACTCATTCAATGAGGCAACAATGGTCTTGGTTACCTGGATTATGTGGTAAGTGTGTGACTGCAGATACATCTGCACTGCAGTGTTATGCTCAGATCAGCAAGCTCACATTTCATCTCTCTGTCTAGTTTTTCCCTGTGAGATCCCACATCACAGCAAAAGTGAATGTTGTGATGTCACACAGTGGGGTCTTTTCTCCTTGCCTGTGCCCTGTAATGAGACAATCACTCATAGCTTAAGGTATCAGGCTGGAGAACTTCAAAGGGTTGCCTATAAATCCTGTCCAGGACTCCTTTTTGATTATTTAGTAGAAAGAAAACTCAGTATTCCCTAAGGCTGATTTTTTTTTCTCTTGCCTAATAATGAGCAAACACGTTATTTCACTTAATTCCTTGGAGTCTGGAAAAGTTTATTGGCTGAATAGTGCTCGGACCAATCCCACAAAGCTTTTGATGCCAAAAAAAAATCTGTTAGTTAGGACTGGAGCACACTGAACTTTCTCATTAGGCAAGAAACCAGCATTGAAGGAGGCAGGCATCTCTAGAGGGTGGTTCAGGCCACCTAAGCTGGGGTAGGAGCAGCCTTCTGGCTGGGTTTTCCATCAGGTGGTATGAACTTGGGCCTCAGAGCAGTATCACAGCTGTCCTTGGGTAGCTGTATGGAGTTAGGCTGTAAAACCAACAGTACTAATACCTCACATACAAAATTAAAAATATTCATAAAGCTAGCTAGCAAACAAATTAACAGTGGGACATTTCTCAATCCCTTTCCAAAGCTGGTGAAAAAGCTGTAATTGTACCTTAGCAGAAGCATTTTTTTCTTCCTTCCTATTCTGCATTTTTCATTCCTACTGTTTTCCTCTCCTTAAGAAGTAGAAGGGTTTTAACAAAACACTGATTTTACACAGGCAGATCTCTGTGTTGATTGCTATCATAAGGGATTGAAAAATTCAGTCTGCAAGCAGCTTAAGCTTTTTGCTCTTGAGTGTAATTTCTTGGACACTGAATACTGATAGGAGGCAGTCCATGTATTCAGCTTATTACAGTGCTAGCACTTCAAGCCAATCAGTTGGTATGTAATCCTTTATTCTGTGGATTATGGGGACCACTGCTGACTCTTAACAGTGAAGCCCTTACTTGTCCTCTTTCCTTCTTTAAGGCTCTTGTGCAGTCCTGGTAGTTATTCAAAATCTGTCAAGCTGCATGTGCTTCCCATGGGATACTTTGAAATGGTGAAATCCTACTACCAGGAGCAAAGGCGGTTTAAACTCGTATCTGGTCCTGTTCAAGAGCCACTCTTGTGCTTAGTAGCACTTTGGGCTCAATTTTCAGTTCTTTCCTCTCTGGCCTCCCTCTTCAAGGGGAGGAATTCAGTGTTCAGAGCTTGTGCAGGACCAGGGCTCAGCTGGACCTGGCTAATCAGGATCCTCAGAAACACAGTTCAAAGGCAGAATTGCAGAAGCTAAGTGGGGAATGTTCCACAGGCCCCGCTTGAGATTTGGCCAAGGGAGGACAGAGGATGCTCACATGGCTCTGGGACATAGGGAGATGCTCTCTGCATGGAACAGAGGAGCTGCAGAACCACTGAGGGAGAGGCAGGCCAGGAAGAAGTGAGTGATCTGAGCAGCCTTAAGGCTTGCCTACCTTTCCAGACCTTTCCATGCTTAACCAAACCTTCTGACATTTGTCCTGACTCCACAAATCAGCTTGTTTGAATCGTGGGCATTGGATTCTTTATTCCTGAGATGTACAGGCAAATCTTTTGTAGTCACACATTGTCCTGGGGCAGGATTTTAGGGAGCTGGGTGATCTTTTAGTATTTCTTAATCTCGGAAGAAAGGGATGAAGTGTGGACAGCATCAGCAGAGGTACTCAGACATAAACATCCCAGTAGAGCTTAGGAAGGAGCTGGCCCTGGGCCTGCAGTGATTCACACAGTTTGTTTAGAGCTGCTGTGCTGCTGATGCAAGGCCAGTTCAGTCTTTTCAGGGCTACTGGGACCAGAGGTGTGGCTGTGGCCTGCCGGTGGCCCTTCCCCTGGAGCAGCTCCAGGTGCTCTTGACAAAGGAAACTGCAAGCAAATGCTGACGTGGCATGTTTCTAGATAGGAGGCACGGATGTGTGTGTGTGCCTGGCTGTTGGCTTGGGGGAAGCTCTGGAAGCCTGATCATTTAACTTAGTCCTTTTTAGGCAAATAGCAGAGTTAATTGCCGTCTTTGGCACATGCATCAGCAGCCTTTAGCTGAGCTCTCTGCTATGTGCACAGCTTTTTCTTAACCTTCACGGAGTGTGCACCCAGTGTGTCTGTGATTTTAATGACCTGACTCTCTACTCCTGCTGGGAGTTTCTGCATGTTTAAGACCCCGCTCTTTGACCCCTCTCTCTACTCTAGTGATGTGATGCTGCTCCCTTCCTTCCAGTCCCCACTGGTGTCTTGTCCTGGCAGCTCCTGGCAGCATTTCTGCTTCCCACTCACCTTCCCTTTTGGCACTGCACTAGCTGTGTCTCTGAGGGCATAAGTGAACAGACCTTTTAAAATTTGACTGCTTACCATCTACCAAACAAGAGTCTTAGAGAAAAGCCTTCCAAATTTGCCTAGCATGAGTGTATGGTGAATAAGGAACCACCCTTCAGTAGGAGCAGTGGAATTCTTTACGGAATGTTATCTCCAGGACAGAAAATGTTGTGTTTTCCAAGGCTTCTTGTTTGTACTTATGACAATATTTCATTTACACAGGTACGTACCTATTGGCATTATGTTCCTTGTTGGGAGCAAGATTGTCGAAATGGAAGATATTGTGCTTCTGGTGACCAGTCTGGGAAAATACATCTTCGCCTCTATCCTGGGCCACGTCATCCATGGAGGAATCATTCTGCCACTTATTTATTTTGCAGCTACACGGCAAAATCCGTATCGTTTTCTCTTAGGACTTATCACACCACTTGCCACTGCTTTTGCCACTTGCTCCAGGTGGGTTTCTGTGCCGCTTCTGGGATTATAGCCTGTTTGTCACCCTAAACTGCCTGTATCCAGTTTTAGTTTTAGGTGTGAATATTGATCCTGAGATTGCAGGAAGAATCTTCTGAACATAGAGAGTCTCACTGCTGTCATCAGCCTGTCACACAGCACATGCTGATTATCAGCTGTTGAAAAGAATTCCTCAAAATATTGGGGCTGTAGCATGATGCTGAGTTGGAAATATCTTGGGGGGGGCGGGGGGGAAAACCTATTGTCTTTAAATGATCCTGCCAGCTGTCCTTTCAATTTTAAATGAAGTTAGGGTCAGTAGTGAGTGTCTTTCTCCTCAGAAGTTTCCTCTATATGTTCAGAAGGACCTGGAACAAATTTAGACTAATTTTGTAGGAGCAAAGCAGACTAGCTTGCTAGTGTAAAGGCTTTTTTAACATTATTTATTTCAAAGATCTGGCCTGATCAACTATTTGTCATAACCAAATGATTGAGCGTGTAATTTACACTTTTCTCAAGTACAAACACCTGATCAAATAACATATCTATAACACCTGAACAAATAACATCTCTATATGAAATCATTAAGTCCATGGAAAATCATTTTCATCATCTCCAAAAGTAGATGCATGTCTGTCAAAGGAGCTGAAATAGTATTCATAAACTCTCTCCTTCTGCATAGTAGGAGAGGGTTTATGAACAAAACCATGTGATTTGCAGTGCCAGAAATAAATCCTAGAGTGATGTTTTATTTTTAATTATTTTTCTGTTCATTTAAGAAGGTACTAATACAGCATCAACAGAGATTGCTGTTGCATCTGTTGTGTTTACGTTATCATAGAATCATAGAATGGTTTGGGTTGGAAGGAACTTCAAAGATCATCTAGTTCCAACCTCCCCTGTTATATTTGCATCTGTTATTGTATTTTTGTAGTTTGAGACTTGTTCATTCCACAGCCTTGTAATGCTGCATACTGTGTTGAGTCATGAGTTCTTGCTTCTGGGAGATTAAAGTCCTTATCAGCTATTTCTGGATGAAAGCAGATTATAAAATACCTCTGCTCAAAACTCAATGAGGAGGGTCCCTCATTGCCATCGTGACAGAGAGGGACTGTAAAATGGCATTGTTGTCTTGACAGTCCTGTCTGCAGTGTGCTAGAAAGATGAAAGCCATGAGACAGTGATGGGGGCATTCAGAGCACGCTGGTGCTCAGTGTTTCATTTCTGCCTGTTCTGTTTCCAGCTCAGCCACGCTCCCGTCCATGATCAAGTGTATTGAGGAGAACAACGGAGTTGACAAGAGGATCAGCAGGTTTATCCTTCCCATTGGGGCCACTGTAAACATGGATGGAGCTGCTATTTTCCAGTGCATGGCAGCTGTGTTTATTGCTCAGCTGAACAATGTCGACCTCAACCCCGGGCAGATCTTCACAATTCTGTAAGTTGCTTGCAACCACATCCTTCTGGCCCCCAGACACATTCAAGCTGTGGTCTCTCCTTTAATAACTAACAGTTAGCATTCCACATGTCTGACCTAAAGCTTACAAACTGCTATGTAACATAATTATAGGGTGATTAAAGGATGGAGTCTTTAAACCTTTACAAGATTTGCCAGAGTCTCGATTTAATGAAAGGTGGAACCTGGGAGGGGTAATTGAATTCTGAAACAGACTTTTAACTGTTTAAAGCTCTTTTTCACATTAAATTCCTCTCCTTCCTTAAGCATCTCAGTCCTCCATCCTCCAGTCACCATTAGGCTGGGTAATTGAGGCATTCTGCACTGCCCAGAAAGTAGCCCTTGATTACCCCTCTGGATGTTGTAGAAGATTCTCCTGCCAGCTCCTTGGTTCCTTATGCATCTGTTTCATAGACTCTGCTCCTGCTCACCTCTGTCCTTCCTACCATCACATTGCTGGCTTTCCTGATCAGATCTCTTGTTTTCCCCCCTCCTAACTGCTTTGCTCCATTATCCACTGCCTCAATCCTACCTCCTTCTCTAAGGCTCTCTCCCGTCTATGTTTGGAATATCCTCCGATGTCCTATATCCCATGAAGTGTCATTATCTTAATTTCTCTCCTCAAAATCCCTTAGATGATGATGCTGCAAACAGTTCTGGCTCCTCACTGTGCCCAGCAGCCACAGCTGCATCCACCAGATGCCTCCTAGGGCTGGTTCCTGGCATTTTTTAACCCTTCCTGCCAGGTTTTATTTCCTTCTTGATTGTTTTTCCCAGTATGTTGTTTGTCTATTTAAGGCAGGGCTGGGACATTGGGTTTTTTTGGTGGGTGAGTGGTTCAGCAGGGGTGAATCGGCTAATTTTGGGAAATTAGCTTTTCAGGTACTCTCAGTGAATCAGGTGTGAAGACAGGTCTGAGGATGATGCAGTGATAGCCCAAGGAGAGCTCAGTTGCAGACCTCTGCAGACAGAAAGGTGTGTGGAGCACATGCACTGCAGGTTTCCAGCTCTGTGTTGGGATGCAAACGAGACACAGAGCTGTGCCCTGCATGGCAGAGTTTGCCTTTATACATGTGGGGTCAGGAGGTGTAAGTCACTCAGCATATTGCAGCTAGTAATGTTAGTAAGGCAGCAGGATACAGCTGTATTGGTTTTTAGCCTGAAAAGGCAGTCCTGGTGTTGAACTCAGAGGCATCACCATGGTTACTGCTGCAGATCCCTGCTGAGCCCCTGTCCTCTGTGCCTGTTCCTTTGCACCAGCAGGCAGGAAGGGGTTTGCCTGGGAAGCAAATGCTCCGTGTGTCCCATGCTGGAGCGTTTATTTACAGTTCCCATAGCGGGGACGCACGTGACGGTGCAGCAGAGGAGAGCTGGGAGCTCCTCTAACCGGGCATGGCCATTGATTTGCAGCGTGACGGCCACGGCGTCCAGCGTGGGAGCAGCCGGGGTCCCTGCCGGAGGCGTCCTCACCATCGCCATCATCCTGGAGGCCATCGGGCTGCCCACCAACGACCTGTCCCTCATACTGGCCGTGGACTGGATCGTGTGAGTACTGCAGGCCTCACCTACCTGCTGTTGCAAGGCATAGAAACACGGAGTTACGGAATGGCTAAGGTTGGGAAAAAGGGTTCAGATTTTCGAGTCCAATGTAGCACCACCAGCAGGCTCATCATTAAACCATGTCATGGGGACTCCGTCACTTCCCTAGGCGGTCTGTTCAAATGATTTACAACTCTTTCCACGGAAAAGTATCTAATCAAACCTCTCCTGGTGCAGTTTGAGGCCATTTCCTCTCATCCTGTCACTTCTTATGTGGCAAAAGAGAGCATGTTTAGCTGGAAACGTGATCAAAGTACAGAATATAACCCAGTATAAAATAAAACCCCATAGAAAATATGACCCTAGAAGATATCTGCCTACAGGACAGGTAACTTGTGATGGGGAATGGAAAAGGTGGTGCCTTCCCAGTTAAAGCAGTCAGTACGCTAAAATCCCTCTTCAGCTTTTTTATTCAGTCTTTGTACAAATGTATTTCTTCTTGGCTTCAATTCCCATTGGAATGGTTGTTAAAAGTCCGTTTAGAAGGTGTTGATATTGCTGGAAATTAATTGGACACTAGAAGGGCAGGGGAGGACAAAGGAAATTAAGTCTGAACATCAGTTGTGGAAAGCCTCCTTGGTTACATGTGGGAAGCAGTTTCCATCAGAAACTTTTGTCAGCTATTGTTTGAACTTTTTTTATAGTTTCAAGACTGGTCAAAGTGCCAACACAAGTGTCATAGAGGGATAGTGTCCATTGGCAGGGCAGGGACACAGAGGGTTTGTGGCAGTTGTCACTGCTGTGGGCAGTGTCATGGCTGGAACACACTGCTGAGTGTCGCAAGTTTAGTAGATAGTATTACCACCTTTCCTTTCCATCTTCTGGGAAAGAAGTAAGAGGTCAGTATGGGTCAAGTGATCTGAATCCCGCTTAGGTCATTTTTTTCCAGTTGGTGAGTTATTGGGCGGTTCCTGGTTTAGACTGCACATAATGCCTCAGCATTGCTTTTTGTAAACACCAGCCTCTCTGTATAGATAGTGCATTCCCACAGCAGATGTGGAAATTAGGATGCCTGAAGACACCCTGGAATTTCAGAGACTGGAGAAGGTGGCAACTGTATTACCTTCCCTTCCCACACAGCACGTGTCTGTGGAGCATAATCATATTCCTACAGCTTCCTTAGGGTCATCACACTCCTTCTTACTGTAACCTCTTGGGGATCAGCCACCTCCAGAGGACAGGAGATACACGCAAAGCAGTGGCTAGCCCTTTTTATCCTGTCTTCCTGAGGAAGTACAGTAGTGGCTGGGCGTTCCACACCTGTACTTGCAAGTGATTGGTGGCAAGAGTGAAAAACTTGCCCTTCCTTTCACTCTGGGTTCCTCTCGGCCTGTGTTGTGCTGGCTGCCTTCATTTCAAAATATGTAGCATCCCTCTGTGGTCAACACTGTTTTAGTCAAGGAGCTTGTTACCTTGTGGTAACAAAAGTGGGGAGGAGGGAGTCCCATGTCTTGCTTTATTGTCAGCTGTTTAATTACCAGAGACGACCACAACTACAAGTTGAGCCTCTGTTAAAGCTATGCTGCAGAATGACTAGCAGGTCTCAAAAGCCACCTGAAAACATTGTTCATCTTCATGACCCATAAATCTCTTCCATTACACCCTGGCACACTTGTTTTATATTGTATGACCAAAAGTTAGGGCAGGTGCTACGGGCAGCAAATGCAGAGAACACAAGTCATTCTGCCTGCTTTTGGAAGGATCCCTCTAAGTAGGTGCTTGGATTAAGGTACAAGTCACTGTAGTTAAAAAGAAGAGCTGGGTGCTCTGAGTCACTTTCTGGATAAGCCCCCAAAATAAGTTCCTGCTCTGAACTTGCATTTGAAAAATGTTGGCCTGCAGAAAGGGAAGACGAAGGAGGTGAGCTGTGAAAAAGCAGGGTACCTGAGAAAGAGTAGTACCATTGCCACAACCCACAGAGATACCAGAAGCAGCTGATAGTAACAGTTTGACTGACCTTAAACCTGCTCTGGTACACATTTTTAGTTCTGAAATAGTGATGATACTTCTGTGATAACTACATCTCCTTTGTCTAGCTCCACTGATGTTAGTAGTTCAGCAGGGGCAAATCAGCTCCCCTTATTGTTTTGTAACTCTCTTAAACTAAAAGCCTGCTGCTTTGGTTTTTGTTTCCAATCTTCACCAGGGACCGAACCACCACAGTTGTGAATGTGGAAGGGGATGCCCTGGGAGCGGGCATCCTTAATTACCTGAATGAAAAAGACAAGAAAGAAAGAGAGCAGGAGCTAAAGGAAGTCGCTGTAGAAGCAGTTGCTAACAGCAAGTCTGAAGCAGAAACGTCACCTTTGGTAACCCACAAAAACGCAGTCTCCAACACAAGCAGCACAGCAGACCCTGAATCCAAGGAATCAGTATTGTGAACTCGGGGCCGCTCATCAAAACCACTCCTAGAGGTGGCCCAGGGACTTGTCAACGCACCCAGACGGTTCCAGTGTGACCAGGGGCTGGATAGCTCTTGGAAGTGCTCTGTTCCAGTCTGTTTTGAAATATGCTGGCCTGGGGAAGGGGAGGGAGGTGGGGTGGGGTGGGCAGAGGAGGGCTGTTGAGGAGGAGCACTTGCTTTATAATAGTATTTTGATGGTTTATATGTGTACGTGTTGTGCGTGCACACTTGTGTACACGTACGTGAGAACTGCCATTGAGGCTTCTGGTGTAACAAGACTTCCGTTAGTGAAGGCTCAGATGGGTTAAAGATAGCGGGGTAGACAAACCCACTATGTGCTTATTGTAGGGAAAAATTCGTGCTGCTGTTTGAATGGAGAAGCAGTCTAGAAACTCCAGAGTGGGTGAAAATGTTGCTTAAATTTGTTTTCTTGCCTGGAAACACTTACTGATCATTACAGCCATGATATGAAGCAACATTTTTTCCCACTCCCCTTCCTCTCATGTTCTCCGATCCATTAAAAACGTTGACTATGTCCTTAAAACTAGCTGTTTTCTATTTTTTTTTTTTGTTTCATACCTAAATTAATACCTTATAGGCATTTGTTTCATTCTCCCACTGCATTGCAGCTCATAGCAGCTTTCCTGCCTTTTGGTGAGCAACTCCCAAACTGTGGGGCCAAACAGAGGAGATCTTCATGCAGATCAGGGATTAGTTTCCTTGTTTTTTCTAACCAAGCTGTTAGGGAAAAAATCCAGAGGAAGAACAAATTTTGTTAAAATAATCCCTTTGGGGCTGAAAAAAAATGTAGTCTGTTCCAGTGTTAGTATGTCTGAAAGAGGCTTGCCTGTGACAACATCCATAAATCCAGAAGTCAGTTCCCTTCCTGAAAACACACATGATCCTCTGCTAGCACACCATGTCCTGCTCATGTTTATTTAATGGGTCAATCCAAACAATGTTAGTCATACTCTCTTCCAGCAAAATTGAATAGGGGAGGAAAAATTCTGAACACACATCATGTGGAAACTGATGACAGGCAAGTCTGAGTCTTGGCTTGAAAGGGGAAGAGAAGAGGTGAGTTTATAACCCCAGTGATCTCTGTGTGGGAGCTGGCTACCTGTTCCTCCTAGGAGTTTGGTCCTGCTATAAATGGTGTTCTGGCTGCAGTTTGCTTTTAGTAATTCTGGGTGGTGCTGGGCCAGGGTCATGCCTTAATGGCAGGTGGTAACCTTTGCTTGAAGCTCAGCCAAATGCTTCTGGATTCTTACTCCTCCTTTTTGCCTTTACAGTGTCCTTCCTGAGTTTGCATCCCAAACCTGAACAAAGTCTGGCAAAAAAAGATCCTGTTGATTTAGCTTGTCTCTTTGGATGCTAATGGTTAAAAAAATATGACTACACATGCCAAGATTTGCCTGGACATGTGGTGTTTTCCCTTGCTACTTCAACAAGAGATTGCTTGTGGTCCATCTCCACACTGTTAATTCAGCAATATATGTTTACACTTAGCTTTGATATAAAGTAATGCTAAAGTCTCCCTTTTTCTTTCTCCTCTCTTGCTTCAGAGGAATCTATCTTGGAAAGATAGCAGCACTAGGAAGAGGCAACTCCAATTCCATAGCAGCAGCTGCTTTCCTTTGCAAAGCGTCCCTCCTGGTAAAGGGACACAATGAATTTTGCAGAAGGACGCTCAGAGTGAGATGTGGCCACCCCTGAGGGAGAGCGCAGTGAGTGTGTCATGACTGGCTGGTTGATCCTGTGCACTGGAGCCATGCAGACAATCCAAGTAGGAAAGGATTAGTCAGCCCACTCGGAAACTGCAGGTGTAGTTTCTTCTTAACCAGTTTATTTATAACCATGTCCACAAAATTTGGTCATTCCTTGGCTCATCTTCAAAATGGAAGGAGACAAACACAATTCTGTAGCTGTGTCTTTTGCCCAGCAGATGAACTTTGCATTTCTTCCCTTTAAAATCCTGTCGCGACTCCTTTCAACTCAGGAAACCAAAAGCACATTTTTAAGTCTAAGTATCTCTTTGAAATATCTGAATGCACCAGAACCCCAAATACTTGGATTTTAAAATAGTATGTGGATGTCTCAAGGAAGCTGAAAATCCTGACTGTCCCCTGTGGGCTGGGTTCTGTAGTTGTGTTTTATTCCTTATCAGACAATTAGCTCCTGTGCTTTTGTGAGACCTCCTGGAATACTGTGTACAGTTCTGGTTTTCCCAACATAAGAAGGACATGGAACTGTTGGAGCAAGTCCAGAGGAGGGCCATGAAGAGGATAGGAACACGTCCCCTGCAAAGGCAGGCTGACAAAGTTGGGGCTGTTCAGCCCAGAGAAGAGAAGATTGCATTGCAACCTTCCAGTATCTGAAGGGGGCCTACAGGGAACCCAGAGAGGGGCTTTGTCAGGAACTGCAGTGGTAGGACAAGAACCAATGGATCCAAACTGAAAGAGATGAAATTTGGTGAGATACTGGAACAGGTTGCCCAGGGAGGTTGTGGATGCCCCAAACCTGTCAGTGTTCAAAGCCAGGCTGGATAAGGCCTTGAGTAACCTGGTCTAGTGGGAGGTGTCCCTGCACATGTCAGGGGGTTTGGGACTGGATGATCTTTAAGGTCCTTTCCAACCCCTTAACATTCTGTGGTGCTCTCCCTCACTGTGACACATGCAGCTAGGATCAGGACATGAGGGCAGCACTAAAAAGACAATTCATAAAGCACCACAACACTACCATTTCAGAGAAGAACACATCTCAGTTTTATTCTTTTTTCACTCTGAAGCTGTTGTTGCCCACAGGTAAAAGCACTGCCCTGGGCAAACCCAAAGGCTGGGCTTCCTTGCAAGGCAGCACCTTGTCATTGCCATATGATACTTCTTCCCTATGGTGCTGCAGCTGGAGTGTGCCTCATCCTTGCAGCAGTGTGCCATAGGCTGTGGCATATTGTTCCTGACAGGGGATCCCAGGAAGTGGAAAATCAAAGCAAATACCCCAGTATTAGTATTTTCCAACAGCAATGCAGAAGCTGAGTCTTCACTGAACACCTCTCCCAGTCCCCACTAACAGATTGCCATGTTTTGCATCGATGTGAATATCTAGTCTCAGATAAAGCTTGTTAGAGCAGTTGGATTTAAGGAAGTCAGATCATTCTCATTGCAGGAATTTAATCAAGGAAATCTGACATTCCTTCTCTTGGAAACACACATCACAGGATTTATATGAACCATGAGTATTCAGCTCTTAAACTGCCAGAAATCTGTAGCCTTACAGAAGCCCTACTTCAGACTTAAAAATGTGCTAGTTCTTTTGTTGTTTGTGCAGAACAAGAGGGATCTGGAGAAGCAGGTGTGCTGGGTAACTACTGCTTGTCAGAACATCTTCTTGGTAATTTTTTTAATAATTTGTGTCAGAATTTGCATTTCATGTTTTTTCTGTGATACTCCCATTCTTCATGATAGCCGTGATGCCTTCTAGAACACTCTACCTGGATTGTTTTCTTAAGGTAGGAATATGAAAGATTGCACTCTCTGAGACTGTAAAAAATGTGATACATTTCAACAACTGCCACTGTATTGATGTGGATCCTGGTGATAAGCCTGATGAGATAGAAGACTTGCCATTTGCTCTAAGGGGTCAGGGTCTTCAGGTAAGGCCACTGGGAGAAAAATGAAAGGGCGGTTGAGGGATGTGCATTTGAGATGCTATTCTTGACCTGCAGTGTAATGTGTTACACTGGGAGCTTCCTGTTCCAGGAGGCTGTGAGCTGAGAAGGTGCTCAGGAGCCTTGCAGATGTAGCCAGGGGTACCTGCTCTGCTCTCACAGGCACTCCACAAATCTGGTGCCAGTGTGGGACTTAACTCCAATGTCTCTTGGACATATATTTCTGTTCTCCTGACATAACTGTAAATTGGAAACCTTTAGTCAGATGCTTTATTTATTTTTTTAAGAGGAAATAAATTCCATGTAGAAAACACTATTTTCTATTTGATTTTAGGTTGTTTATTTTTGTTGTTTTGGGTTTTTTTCTGGAAGGTACAAATTCTCTCCTCAGCTCATGTCCTACCATCTCATACAGGAATTGCTTTTTGAGAGAAAGATACGGAAATTACCTGGTTTGTTTCTTGGAGTGTCCTGTGCAAGGCCAGGAATTGGACTCGATGATCCTCATGGGTCCCTTCCAACTCAGTGGATTCTGTGAAATATTGAAGAGTCTGCAAGCCTTTGACCATTTTGCACCATCTTTTATTTCTTCTCTAGGATTGACTTTTCACTCCATGCTTTATTTATCACTGCCTGATCTCATCCTGTTTCCTGGAATACTTTGTTCTTTTAATATTTCAGTGGCTCAGGAGTAAATAGGAGAGTGGACGGAGTTTTGAGGGCTCCAGTTTGCATTCTGCCTTGCTCCTGTCCTGAACTCAGCAGAGGTTTGTGAGCCTTGGTAATTTAGAGTTGCTCTGAGAGTGCAGAGCAGTATCTGTGTCTCTCACATTGAGAAAGGTGCTTGTTCCATGCTGTGAGATGTGGCTGTAGATGCCTGAAAAACTGTAGTGAGCAGTGGAAGGTGCCAGGACTGACTTCTTTTAGGATATTTTCAGTGAAGATCTTACATTCCTAAGAATCCTGTTTTAGCTGAGTCTTGGTGTTGGTAATTGCACTACAAGACTCAGTAATTACAAAGGACTTTAAACCCTTCTGGGGATGTTTCTTGCAATCGAGGTGGCTTTTGTGTTGAGAAGGGACTAGAGCCAATCCCAGGGCTTCCCCTGCCAGGATGCGACAAATGGGACGGTGTCCTTCAAATATAACAGGGATGTGGAGCTGGCCAAAGTACCACGTCAGTTGGTGAAACAATTTCTGCTTTGTCTTTTCTGGGCAGCCCTGAGGAGGCAATGGCCCTGAGCTGAAGGTGGTGAGAGACTGGGGGGAAGATGTGAGGGGCAGGAAGGTTTCCTGGTGTTTGCTCTGTTCCCATACTCTTCCTCCCTGGGCATTTGCTGTGGCCGGTGCCAGATATGGACATGACCCAGTGTCACCATTCCTATTCTCCTGTGGTTCCTCCTTATTTTGCAGCAACGATGGAATCTGAGGTGTTTAGGCAGTTCCTCTTTCAGTGAAGTCAAAGTTTCTCTTATTTCTGTGACTGACCACCCAGCCATGTGTTGTAGGTTGTGTCCTCAAGAGCTTGCAAAAGGGCCAAAACCAGCACCTCTTCTGCGAAGATTTGCAGCATTGGTCAACAGTCTGGGCTAAATCTTCACTCTGGTCCTCTGCTAACACAGTGCATTTCTGCAGCCACTGTAAAGCATCATCCTGTTGGAAATGATAATTTTTAATCCTGACCCACCTACAGGCAGTGAGCAGTGGGCCTCGGGTACCAAGTCAAAAGACCAAAACACAAACTCTCACCAAAGAAAAATTGTCACATCTTGACTGATTATAACAGAGCCTTGGCATTCATAATCAAAGAGCTGCCTGTAATGACTGATCTGGTGACAGATGAACAGCACAGAATTAGGCAGGTTGCGTAAGTCTCCTATACCTGTGCTTCCTTTTCTGTAAATGAGGTTTACAGATATTTACATGTCTCTCACAGGCCATAGTGTGGAAGATAGTAAGTTGCAATGTTGGGAAAGCACTCTTAAGACACAGAGCAGTAGATCTTGAAGAATAATGAACTTTTCAAAAATCTGAAAGGAATCAAATAATGAAAGTATGCAGAGTTGCATTGTGCTAGAGGAGGAATGACTGATGGAAAGGAGATCAGGTGGATGCATTTGCTGGGCTAATTTGGGAGGAGCAGGGGAGCTGGTGTCACTGTGAGCTGCAGTTCAGAAAAAGGATGTGACTTAGTCAAGGACAACACAGTGACCTGTTCTGTCTTGCTCCTTCCATCTCCACCTGACATGCCATGAAAGCTTAGGTTCAGGTAAATTAACAGACATCACCATGGATTCGACATCTAAATTGGGAGTCTTGACAGTTAGTCCCTGACTAGTTTCAGTGGGAGAAAGAGCTTTTCAACTCAAAAAACAAGTTGTCTTGTTGTCAGTGTGGGTAACAAAGATGGAGAAAAAGAAGGAAGAGCTGGAAGGCTGCAGGGACACTGTCACAGAAGACTGGGTAAGCAAGAGGATAATGAAGCATCTTTTCTTTGGCATTTTGATACGGATAGGGTCAAAGAGGCTGCAGGCATTTGTATGGCATGTAGCAGACACAGTGCAAATCCCTGCCTGCTGCTTGGGTGGGATTTGTAGGGAGAGGCAGGAGTGCTGAAGTTTCTGAAATGCAAAAAGGCAGCATGCAGAGGGCCAGTGTGGAGCTCTGAGAAGCTGCTGCTGGCTGCTGGCCATGACCAGAGGAATAGCAGCACAATTCTGGATCAGGGATTGACCCACATTCCTCCTTGCAGGATAGCTGGGACAAATGCTCCTCAGATAAATGCATGGAGACCATTATTCTCTGAGGACAAAGACCAGCTTGTTATCTATGGAGGCATATTGATGAAAGCCATGCTCACTTGCTGCTTCAGTTTCTGGCAGGAGGGAAAAGGGTTTGACAAATGATATGAAGCTTTTTCCAGACTTTGGGCAACATTGAGACAGTTGCCCCTGAATATTTTAACTCTGACAATAAGTGATCAAGAGCCTTATTTGGCTTCTGTAGGTCTTCACATCTGAGCACTGTCTTGGGAAGTTAATGTTAACACAGAATTCATTCTCTGCATGGGGTCTTTACAGACATTTGTGACCAGCAGGCATCATTTCACAGCTGTACAAGTGAATGAATACAGAAAAAGGTGAAAGAGCTCTCTCTTCAGTCACACGAAGAGGTGCCAAGCCAGCTAGGAGCAGACTCTGAGTGCCAAAGCCAGGTTCATTGTTGGCTAACAACTACAACCACCTTAAAAAATCCACATGCAGGTTTATAAATATATTCGATTCCGTACAGACACTTTAATAGGATAGGAAAAAAAATCTCTTTCATTCAAGAGTTCTCAGTGTATTTACTTATCAAATCAGTGTCAGCAGATGCATCATCCTTAACAGTTATGAAATCTGATTTGAGTCTAACCTCAGATCTTGGTGCCAGCAGGAGGTGAGGACTGTGGACATTTCAGCAGACCAACAGCTCTTATGTAAAATTCTGCTCAAGAAACATTTATACTTGTCTCCCAAGGCCACAGATGCTGCTTGCAAGGCAAGCAGGGCTACCAAGAGGAACCAGCACGAAGAAATGGATTTTGGGCCAACTCTGTTGTAATGCAAAGTTAACGGTGTGGTTTTAAGCCACAGAGACCAAGAAATTTGGTATTAGATGTTCCTTAGGATAGCTGTCACTTGCCCCTTCTGGTAAAAAAGCACTGAGAAAGTAATGGTCTTGCTTGCCAAGCATGTATTTAGTAATTGAAATAACTGTGTATGTCATGTGCATGCAACTTAATTGCAGTTACATGTTGCAGAAGGAAATTGCTGAGGGAACTCTTCTCTCAAGGAACTGTTTACACGTCTGAATCCCCCAGATTACATTCCCACAGAAAGAGTTGTGCTTAACCATAAAAAATAGTCCAGATATTAACTGGTTTAGATTGTAGCTTTTTTAAGAACCAGAAGGAATGCCGCAAAAAGGACAGGCCAGGGCCTTCACTGACGTGCATTGATGTAATTTCCTGAGCTTTCTGTGGTTTCTGGATTTCTGATGGTGATACCGCCATAGCAGCATAGAGGAGTGGTCTGGGCCTTTTAAGATGATCATGATCAGCAAGGCAGCAGTAAAGCAGTGTTTTTAAAACTTCTTGGCTGTAACTAAAGGCATTTTACATGTTCAGAGTATTCTTATGATGTGGTGCCTCTAATGAAAGTGTTTCAGTGGTCAGTGTTGATGCAGAAGGAAACTTCCTCACGTTTTGTTCAGTTTGCCTTCTCTGCATCCCTCCTGCAGAGCCCGTTGTGCTCCTTGGAGTCTGCCCAGATCCCAGCAAGCTCAGGCTCCTATAGTACATAGATCAAACCTAAAGATATTCTGGCCCCATGTGAGGACATGGACTGTTTCCTATCCTGTTAGGAGGGGACAAAGATGTGGTTTCAGCTTTGGAGAGCATCTGGACTGAACAAACCCTGCTTAATTAAGGCAATACCTTAATGACATTTTACACGTAATTAGTCAAATAATTGTGACCAAGGTGGCCCAGCCGTCACCGCCTCCCTGCTCTGCTCCACAACAGATGCTCTGTTAACTTGTCTTCCCTGAAGGCCACTGTGGAGGTGATGTGTTTGCCATCCATGAGAATTCCATTCTTTTAAGAACACAACTTTATTTAGACTTCCTCAGTTACTGTCCTGGCTGCGCTCTTGCAAGGTCGTGCTTTATGGGATGGAGGCCATGTGTAGCACCGCAAATAGCTGAGCAAACCTCTGCTTGTGGGAGACCTCTGCTCCTGAACTGCTTCTGGGTTACAGCAGACTGAGACTCACTTACTCACACTTTGTGAAGGTGAAGACTTTGATTAGATTTTGATTAATTGCTTAGAATCAGGGATAGCAGGACCACCCCTGCACATGAGGAGTCCCCTTCTGCCTTATTATCCTTAAAGGTGCCTTGTCCTGGTTCCCTTCAGGACAAATTCTAAGTTACTGTTTGGCTTTCAAATATAACTATGCACCAAAGCTGAAAGACTCCATTATCCCTGGAGACAGGAGGGAGAATGTGATGTCCTGGTGTGAGACAAGGAAAATGGTTTTCTTTTCTTTATCCTTTGAGCTCTCTGTCAGCAATCCTGAGGTGCGTATGTGTGTGTGTGCTTTTATTTCTACTTGAACACAAATTGCTCTAATTAGGAGGGAGGATTATTGTATTTTTATATGCTAAACCATTTTATTAATTACTTTAATAAAAAGAAAGATGAACTCTGAAATTCACTGCCATCCACTCCAGTACAGTCCAGTATCACTGATACAAATGTATCTGCCTTCAGGTTCAAACCTTGTGCTTAGAGTAACCACTCCATTGAGGAAGTGTGTGTGCCATGTGGATGTGTTGATCCTTGTGCACATCAGTAGCCGTTCCTCTTTTAGAGCTGTGAGTTTCACCCATGTGACTCTGTATCAGCCTTTTCATTGTCTCCCAAGAACAGATGTATGTGCACATATGCAAAAAAAAAAAAAGACCATACTGTTGTGTCTGGGGGTGTGTGACCCTGAGGCAGATGTTACAGATGTTTGTTGTGTGCTGTACCCTTTGGAGTAAGAACTCCCTACCTACCTGGGGAGCAACCAGTCCTGTGACTCAGGTTGGGATGGTTTGCTGTGTTCGGAGGGTGACACAATGGGATACTCTCTTTTTCCCTTCTCATGGAAATGTATATTTGTTCTCTCTTTGTGTAGCTTCTCAATCTAAAATAAAAACCACCCCAAACAGAAATCATGTTTCTATCTTTGTTTGGAGAAGACCTGGCCTTTTAGTTGAATCAGCCTTGCACAGGCAGTGGCTGTGTCACCTGAGCAAAGACTCCTTTGGAAATGCCCCTGGATGAGAATTGTGCGGTTCGGTGTTTGGTTCCACGTTCCCAGAACCTGCCCTTTGTTGGCATGCTGGTGCCACTGATTGTCAGCATTTAACCCTTTCCCTGCTGGCAGTTCTCCAAGCCCTCTGCACGGGTACTGGGCTCTAAAGGGTCTTTGGGAGAGCCTGGATTAGCAGTTATGCAGAGATGGGGTGGAAGGGATGACAGACACACCTGCTGCCCTTCTGCCAAGCCAGCTGACTTCTTTGTTGCTTGAAGAATTGAGGAGTGGCAGTAGTCATTAGGAAATGCTTTTCAGTAGGCAGCCAGGCTGGTAAGTTCAGGGTAATTTTAGATTTGCCACACAGCCCGTCCAAGCAGTGTGCTGGTCTCCGAACTGAGGGCCCGGGTTTGCCATCTAAGTGGATTTGATACAGCTTTTCCATTAAAAGCTTATATATCTCCAAAGGGTGGAGCCTGTCCTGAGATGCACACACACAACATCACAAGTCCAGGGAAAAACATCTACTGCATAAGTGTAAGGTGGTTAGTTTCAAGTATTAAACTCGCAGAACAAATAAGGGGGCAAGAATTGCAAGCACCAAAAGAAAGAAGCAGAATTTGGAGGACCTGCCCATTTATGACTTACAAATTGTGGCCGATGTTATGACCTGGAAGGTGGATCTTACAAAACGATAAACGTGGTGGTTTCCAAAAAGCCTGTCTGACTCCATGGTTGTGTCTTTGGCTTCTCACTTCCTAGCTGAACCCCTGAGTAGATACCTGGAAGAATTCTAGAGCAGGGAGATGTCCTCTGGGACCAGAGCCTGGAGCCTTTCACATGTCAGCTTTGCATATAGGTTTTCTGAAGTCTTCTGGTGTGGTTGTCAGAGCCATAGTGATTTGCCATTTGAAACCCATGAAGCTTTGTGAGACCCGTGGAAAAAGTGGAATGATTGCTTGTCTTTAGTCAGAGCTGAGCTAAGCCTTAGGTTGAATCCCAGCTGCCTCCACCCAGACATTATTAGCACTTGTTGGGCATTATTATGGACAAAGAGATAATTTCCTATAATATTTCAACAAAGAGATAAAAGTTGGATAAGTTCTAATTAAAGTTTAATGATTTTATTCTATTTCTCCTACAAATCTGGCCACCTGCTTTACAACTTCTTCATTTTGTTGGTTTTTTGGGGGGTTTTGGATGTTTTTAAGAGGAAAAAAGAGCATTTTTGGGAAAATGCTCCTCACTTCTTCTAAGCTCTAGGCAGGCAACACATTTCTCTCGCTCACATGAAAAGCATTTAAAAGTAAATTTATTACAAAAACCACTGTTATTGTTCTAACTTAATATTTGCAGAGGAAATGCAATTATGGCCAACGAGCAGATTAGTCCTTTTTTTTTAATCCCCAGTTTGTCTGATTAAGGTAGATAGAATTATAGGGAAGTACTTCGTGAGCTAAACAGAAGACAATACCATTTGTTCTGCCCTGAAATGAATGGTTTGATTCACACAGGTTGTGTGGTACAGCTGCACTAACTGGTCACCTTTAAAATGTGTAGGTTTGTTGAAAGTCACATCTCTGCTGTGTCCCCATTATGAGCATTGAAGTATCTCTGAATCGTTATAGGAGATCTTACAGAAGGGGAGTCTGGTATTTATTTACATTTTAAGCTCATTGTAGCCACCTGCACTGGTTCTCTTACAGATTTCATTCACACTCAAGCAACAAGTTCAGTCCAGCCCCCATCACTTGTGTGCAACGTACACCACAAGGGATGATACCTGTGAATTCTTCACTAAACCTCCCAGGTTTGGGGCAGTTGGTTAATAATCTTTAACAATCAATAGTTGTTTTGTGATGATCCTTTGCTGCAGTCTCTCTTCCTGCCTGGCTGCAAGGGAGGGGAATGAGAGATGGCTATCCTCCTGCTGTCAGAGAGGAGGCTCTCCCTCAAGTGAGTTGTGTGTCCTGTGGTCTCAGCAATGGCTCAAATTATCAGTCCCAATTTTTTTTTCTGGTGTCATTTGTTATAAAATCAAGCTGTTCTTAGCCCTCCCAGCTCTGCTATTTCTTCTGGCACTTACATAAACAGATTTTAATTTGTACTAATCCCAATGTTTCTTTTACAAATCTCTGTGCTGATGACTGGTTCCTGCAGATGCCAGCTCTGCTTTTGAAGAGCCCCTTGGTTCTCCTCAGGAGAACATACAAATGACAAAGGGCCAAGACATCCCAGCAATTAGAATGAAAAAAAAAGTTGCTCACATTTCCCCCCACAAAAGCAGAAGTAAAATCTCACATTTAGTAAGTAAACTTAATTCCAATTATTCACTGCCCATTATAAATCACGTTGATGAAAAGTTGCCACTGCCTCTTGACCACTTGGCTCCTATTTCTTTCACAGCAACTTGTCACGGTCCTCAAAAGCAAAGCGTCTGGACCAGACCAACTCCTTCCCATTCACAGCCTTCTACTCCATGGCACCTGGCCCTGATCTGCAGCTGCCTGAGTGTTTCAGGGAGCCTGGCTAGAGGTAAGGAGGTGCTGTTAGGAAATACAAACCCCTGAAACCCCCTGCCTTTGTGGCTACATCTGCTATTGCTGGCGGACTGGCCGGGCTGTGTTCGCGGTGCGATGGGCACATCGTGTGGCCAGAAAGGAGAAGTGCAGTTTCTGTTTGACCTTTTCCCTGAGCTAAATCCTGCCACTCGGTCCAGCTGTGCAAACAAGTGGTAAAAGGACTCAAATCGGCCAGCTGCTAGCACTGGACAACACAATCAACTGAGCGCTTCTATGCTGACGCTAAAATACTTGTCACTCCAGTTTTCCCTCTGTTCTTCCTTAATCCTGCCTTACGTATTTCATTTGTCAGCTGCCACGGGTGTGCTTAAGTTGTGTTTTCAGGTGGTTCTCCAAAGTCAGGAAGAAAAAGCAGCAGCTACCTTTTTTAAGGAAATATTCAGTAATAGTGCTGTGATGATCTAGAGGAGAGATGGGAAGTGTGCAGGCTTCAGGCAAGTCTTCTCATGGCTTTATAAAGAAGCTAAAGCAACATGGCTCAGCTTGGACCTGCTTATGTAGGCACTACCAGAGCAGCTGTCCAGCTGAATGACTGGATTCCTTGGGAGCCTACTGTAGTTCCACGACCATAAGGAGCTGGTTAGTGACTTCAAATGTCAGAACAGAGAAAATCTGCAGGCCCTACCTGGAGAAGAAGGTCTGGGAAAATAGAAAAGTGCAGGGCTGAAATTCAAAGCAACATCAGAAAATTTGAGAGAGAGTCTGGAAACAGAAGCTGAAAAGAATTAATCTAGATAAGAGTAATTACCTGCACTTACACAGGTGGGAAATGGTAGGTGAAGAAGCAGGATCAGGAAGTTTTGGGCAGTCAGAAGCAGGAGTTCTGTGCTGTGAATAAGGCAGATCCTGTTCCAGGGTGTGTAAACAGGATCACAGCCTGGACTACCACACTGGTTCTGCCTAAGTACAGCCAAGCCCATGCTGGAGCTTTGGACCAGTGCTAAGTTTCAAAGAAATGTGGCCCAAAGAATGAGAATGAAGATGACAACAAAGAGAATGGTCCAAGATGTGGCAATCCTCTGGGAAAGGAAAAGGGTTGGTAGCCTTGAGAATGACAAACACCTGCAAACACCTTTCAGAAGAGTTAGGCAGAGCAGAGTCCTGAGCAGTTTGTGTGAAGACTAATTAATATTGTTATCAGTGGGGGAACAGATAGGTTAGGTCCAAGCCCTGCATTTGCTGACATCTCATCCATCCCAAACATTTGCATTGCGAGACTGAAATTTGATGCTGAAGACAGTGCAGATGCTATGCAAGAACATATGGTGCACCTCCAGGCTTCAGGTTTCATCCCAGAGAGCTGACTCTATGGCTTGTAGCATGAAACTCTTCAGGGTAGAAAGAAGTAATAAACTGATGTGCCAAAGACTTAACTGCAGGTCACTGCAGTGAGGGGCATATTATATCTCTGAATACATACAGCTGGTGTTCATGATGGATCCAGTTCTGTGCAAAAAAAAATGCATATTCTCACCACAAAGGTAACTTCTCATATATCAGAAGTATACTGCTCTCAAATCTGATCATTATAAGGAAGCTCTTGTTCATGTCATAGATACGGAGATTACTGCTGAATCGTTGCATCCACAGATGCAGAGAAATCCATTGTCTTTGCTGGAAAAACTCAAGTTTGAAAGTATCCTGAGGTCTCAAGTCAGCAAGAAAATATCCTTGTTATTCTTTGCCAGCCTTGAGTGACCTTGGGTGGGAGTTTGGCAGGGTTGACCCTGTATTATAGATCAAATAAGCCAGTTTCTCTTCAGCAAAGTTCCTAACAAAGACAGCCAGATGCCAGCAGAAGAAAGTCGGTATTGTCCCCCTGAATTTCTTAAATAACCTTTCCTTTAAGTCACCAGCTGATTCCCTCCTTGTTTATTGACACCCGCTCAGCCCAAGCTGAAGGGGAGGGGAAAGGTTTCTCGGCACTTTGGCTGTTCCTGCAGACATCCTGGCACTTGTTTGATCGGGGGCGGAACAGGACGCAGACCTTTCCTGCCGGGGCCGAGGCCGCAGCCGGGTGCTATTCAGCTCCCAGAACAATGCCTGGCAGCTCCCAAGTAATTTAAACTGGCTAAAAACAGCCCAGCCTGGGGATGAATCATGACCCATCCGTGTTTGCTTCCGCCTTTCCACTCAGAGGCCTGAAATCAGCACGGCCTCTACTGGCAGGCAAGCGGCTCCCTGGAGAATGAGCAATAAACAACATTTTAAAGGGATTTTCTTTCACAAGGGCTTTGCCTGTGTGAATTCCAATAAAAAGCCAATTCTAGAAAGTGTGCATCCGGGGCAGAGGGATGTGCAGCCTGCTGGAAGACTTGCTGTAACATTCATCAAAGTACCCCCAAATACAGAAATATTACTCAGGAACAGAGATGATCCTGGATTTTTCCTGGTTGTGAGTACTTCTGAGAGCAACCCACCATGTTCTATTGCAGTGTTACAGCTCCACTTCATGAAGCAGCCCTGGAAAAGATATGCCCACAGTGCTTCTCTAGGGAGAAAAAGCAAGATCCTCCAGGATGTAAATGGGGCTGGCTCCACTGGGTGCAGCAGAATAAACCCAGTTCATAGCCACTGGGAATCTGGACCATAGCACTGGGATGGCAGAGCTGGAGGAGGCTGCAGGGCCAAGGAGTGTTGTCAGGACCAAAGCACTAGCCAGGGACTTGGGTAGTCCTGTGTTGTTCCCCTCACCTTGCTGCCAAACGGATAAGCGAACCCAGGATGTCTCTTTAGTCCTTCCTGGCCTAAAGCTGGGAACAATATTGTCCATAAAGTGTTTTAGCAGACACTTGACCTCTAGAAAATCTCAGCATTAGCTAAGAAATAATCTCCAGGAGTAGGTGACACGGAAAAAAACCAGAAACAGCCAACAGACAGCAACAAGGAGAAAGGTTTGTATTTCTGCATGATATGGGAACTTGTCAGCGTATGTCCACTCCAGCCACCAAGGAAGGGTTGGCCAGGTGCAAACCCCAGAGCAGCCTGCTTTAAAGCGTGCCTTGAGGATCTTCCCAGAAAGCTGCCCCGAGGGCAGGGCATGGCCGGCATCCCACAGGGATCACCCCTAAGGGAGGTCTTGCACCGGCACCGCATCCTGCAGCTGTGCCTGGGGGATAGCGGGATCCCTTCGCCATGGCGCGGGCAGTCACGGCTCGAGGAGGGCTAGTTTCAGTCGGCTTGCAGCGAGGTAACGCTGGCAGGGCACAGGTCAGCCTGGGGAAGGTCAGTATAGGGGTATAAGGAAACACCCTGTTGTTGGCACAAGCTCCTCAAGGGCGTCCCAGGACGCTCCTCAGGTTCCCGGTGCCCAGCGGGACTCGGGCCGGGCCGTGAGGGTCCGCGCGGGGCCAGGGCTGGTGGGGCGGGCCCGTGTCGCCCCCGCCCTTCCCGCGCCGGGATCAGCGCCGGTCGCGGGGCGGGGCCGCCCGCCAGCTCCGCTTCCATTGGCTGTCGGGCGGCGGGGGCACGCGTGCTGACGCACCCGGCGCTGCCATTGGCTGCCAGCACGGAGGGGGCGGGGCCGGGCCGGCGCTCGGTGAGTGAGGGCCGGGGCGCGGCGTGAGGGGGGTACTGGGGGGGATCCCGGAGGTCCCGGGCCACGTTCCCTTTGGAATCCCGGTGCCCCCGGGTGCGGCGCCTCCTTGGCCTCTTTGCCTTTATTTCTTGTCTTTTTGGGTCATTGCCGGTTTTTTCTAGCGGCGGACCGGCGGGCAGAAAGCGGGCAAGGAGAGAAGAAAATAGCTACTCTCACATCCCGCAGGCCTGAGGGGCGAGAGCGGTGTAGGTTTTTCCCCAAAACAACCCCTGAAATGCTCCCCAGCCAAAGCGGAGCTGGCGGGCGACGGAAATTCCATCAGCTTCCGCTGCGCTCACTGCATTCCATCAGCCAAGCGATATCCACGGGCGGTGGGAGCCGCTCTTTGCATAGAGCCCTCCTTGTCCGCCGGCCTTTGTGCAGCGCCCTGGCCGGCAGGTCCCTTCTGACCTGGAAAAGCTCAGGGATCGCTTTTCAGGAGAGATCCCTGCGGACCTTCCCTTTGAAATGAATGACGCTGTCTTCCTCTGTTATCTAAAAACGCGGCCGCGGGTATCGTTTCTGTGAGACAATTGAGGGCTTGGGTGTAGGTGGGAGTTTGGACTGTTCTCCCGTGCTTTTGAGGCCAGTGGAAAGTTTCCACCGTGCCTAAAGCTGTGATCGTACAACCCTCCTCAGTTCTGGCCGAGGATTTGGGATTGCTTCTTCCCGGCGGCAGGCTAATCTGGATGCGTCGCTGCCACTGGCAACCTGACTTCTGAATTTTTTTGGGCTTGTTGGAAAATGGTGAGAAAACTTGTTTTCTAGACGCTCGTGTAGCTGGGAGTTGTACTTAGTGGCAGTAGTGTTCTCACTTTGTTGTTAAATACGACTTTTTGCCCGATTGTTCTGTGTGTGGGATGTGTGTGACATCCCCGCCTACGTTTGTGTCCGGGTGTGGTTTGAAGATCCACCTGCCTGTGAAGTTAATTGAAATCAGCTGCCTGAATTAGAGACTTTGGAAAATGCGGTCAGATCTGTGGTGTCCCTTTAAATACCCTTATAAATCCTGCAGTAAGCAGATTTACTCTCACTCCTGTGTATTGGCAAGTTTCCTGGTTTCTCTAGCATCCAATTAGCTTCTGGAGATTTAATGAACCTGTGAAGCAGTACTTGCTCTTTTTTTAAAGACCAGTGGCATCGCAGAAATGTAAATCACTGCGTGCTGCCTCCATAAGATAACAAATGATCTTAAGTTCAGAATATTTGCCCTCCTCCACACAGTTAGGAAAATAACAGATGGGTCATGGCCTGTAAGTTATTTTATGTTGCTTAAGACATGCTTTTCAGATTTAAGGTCGAACTTTGATGTTTTTAACAGTTGTCTTTACTGGGCTGACACCTGACTCAAACCACTAAATCTGGTGGAGTAACGATGTTCAAATCCCTTTGAATTTAACGTGGCATCTTAAAAATAAAGCTGTCCCGAGGTCGACTTTTGGTAACAGCACATTCACTTTTAAACTTTAGAGGCTGCTTGCATGCCTTGTTAAGCTTTTCTTTCTTTGGTATCTATTTTAAAGTCCCATAACAAGGGCAGGTTTATTGATTACATTTTTTATACCTCTTTGTGTGGAAATGCAACCTTTCTGACGGCAGAAGAGAGCCGTGCAATCCATTTCAGATAACGTGATGTGCGTAGGGTTGGCTTTGGTAGCAGTTTAAGGAGTGGATTATGAGGGGTGCAGCTGTGGGCTGAGGCCACTGGGTGGGGGCCAGCGGAGCTCGGACTGTGCTCGTCCCCTCGGCTCGTCCCCGCTGCCTTGCGGGATCAGCTGCCGGCTCAGGGGAGGGCACAGGCGGCTGCGGGGGCTGCCACAGCTGGTGCCTGCGCTGGGGATTTGGTCTCTCCTGGAGACCCGACGCGTCCTTCCGCCGCTGTTTGTTCCCGTGCCTGTGGGAAAACCCTGCTTGTCGGCGGGAGGGGTGGATCATAAAACGAGACTGTGACAAAAGGGCTGGCGGGGGGAGTGAGTATCACCTTGTTTCCCACTTCCAAGTATTGTTTGGGAATTCTTTCTTGCCTCTTTTTTTTTTTTTTTTAATTGAAATTTCATTTTCGTTGAGTTTGCTGTTGATGCTCCCTTGGCTGATCTCTTTGCTGGCACTAGCTGGGGGAATACCAGCAAAACCACTCTGCTGACATTTTCCTGCTGCCAGCACCTTGGTTTGGGCTGGAGTTGTCGGAGGAGGCTGTGTTGGGTCTCCTTCATTTGGCTCATGGGTTATCCTGCAGCAGCTCCTCACTCAAGCCCAGTCAGTGCAAGTATTTCCATTAATTAATTTACCAAAGAATTAATTTCATGAATTGAGGTAGAAGCTGCAGAGTTAAGTGCCAGGTTTGAGTTTTACAGCCTCCTACCTCCCTCTGTGCTTCTTGCTTCTGGGTGGCTACTGCTTCAAGGTTTGGGGTTTGTATCTTTAAAAAACACTCAGCTTTCCACTCCAACAGCCTTCAGGGCTCAGCCATGCCAGGAGGTGCTTCATGTCCTTGTTAATGATGTCTCATTTGGGCCCAGTGGCCTCCTGGTGGTGCACAGAGTGTTGGTGACATTGGCCATCAGTGCAGGACCCCGGTGCCTGGTATAAAGCCCAGGTTTGTTCTTGGCGTGGCCAGAGCTGGAATGAGATTTTTCCCTGTGTGCCATGTCCTTGAAAGCAGAGAATGCTGCTGAGATGTGAGGGTTTGCTCTTCTGCTGTCCCACCAGGTGTACCAAGATGCTCCTTTGTGAATTTTGGGTTCTCACCCAGATCATGCTTAAGCTCTTTGTTATTGGGCAAACCCAGTTTCTTGGCATGGAGACAAGGGGGACACTGAGATGCCATTGCTGTGTGCTGTGTATTCCAGAGAGCCCGAGGCTCAGCATCATGCCACGGAAGAAGCTCTGTCCTGATGGTCGTGGATGTGGGAAAATCACCCTCTGAAGAGTCACTGAGAGGGACGGCCGAGGGCGATGGGAGGTGGGACAGTGCAGACACGGAGACAGACTTCCCGGAGCCGGCAGGGAACCTGCACCAGCTTTTAGGAACAGAGGAAGCCAAGCCCAGCCTGCAAAGCACAGAGAGCGTGGCAGTGAGCAGACACAGTCACATGGCCACTGGTGTTACCCAGGGAGGCTCAGACTGCCACTCGGAAGTGTCTTCAGCATCTGCACCCGGATTTCCCACAGTAAGAGCAAACCCCTCAGGGAAAGGGGTGTTAGTGGATAGAGCTGCTGATGGTGGCCCTGTGCCTCGTGGAGTTGCCCACTGCTTCCTCTCCTCAGAAGAACAGCAGGTGAGAGGGTTTGTACCTGCAGGTGTTACTGTACCACAGGGAGATCCCAGGAGAGGTGGAGACTTGTTTATCAGGGCTGTCCCAGCAAGGGCTTTCCATCTTTCCCAGCCAGAGTGTGCCCATCCCTGTGCAGGCTAAGGTGTGTGGTGGGGAAGGGCTTGGGCTTCAACACCCAAGCTGTTGCTTCCATTCCCATGTTGCCAGTGCAGAGCTGGGAACTTGCTCAGGACAGTGCTCTTTAAATAAGCTTCTTGCTGCCAAATGATTTGTGCAGCTTCCCAAGCCCTTGAGATGCCTTTCCCTAAAAACAAGCCCTGCTCTGAGCAGCTGCAGGCAATCCCCACAGATGGAACAGAGTTCTGCTTCCAGCCTCAGCTCATGGCAGGTCCAGGGCTGGGCTTTTATTTCCATATCCCGGCACAAAGGAGCCTTTTGTCTGGGTGCTGTGCTTAATTTCATGCATGTCTCTCTCTCTCCCTTTCCTTTTCCATCCCGTCCTTGAGCAGGTGAAGGCATTGGGCTGTTGGGACCCGGTGTCCAGCCCTCCCAGCCGGTGCAGCTCTGCTGAGGAGAACATCCTTGCTGGCAGCCGCCACGATGCCCATGTTGGCCATCGGAGACAAAGTCTGGGAGCTCAATCCCCGTGTCCTTCCACCCCAGAGCTCCTGCGGCCCCAAAACCCACCCAGCCCCTGTGGAGAGAGTGCTCTGTGGAGCTGCTCCGTGCGGAGCCTCTCCGCTCCGTCCTCAGAAGGAAATGGCCCCTCCGAGGACCCATCCAGAAGCTTGCCAGCCAGCACAGATGTCCCTTCTCCTGTGGCCACCACGGCTGCCCAGGACCTGTGCTGCCTCTGGGGAACGGAAGGCAGGGCCCTGCAGAGGCGGGAGCCCCTGGGCCCTCTGCTCGATTACCGCAGCACCGTGGGGCACATCCGGGAGATCTCCTCCTACCAAGCCGATTACTGGGCCTGTGCCATTCCGGATTCACTGCCCCTATCCCCGGACCGCAGCTCGCCCCACTGGAACCCCAGCAAAGAGTACGAGGACTTGCTGGACTATGCTTACCCGCTGAAGCCGAGGTACAAGCTGGGAAGGGTGCCGGAGCCTTTCCTCCATGACTCAGGAATAGGTCTGGACAGCTTTTCGACTTCTGCTGAGGGCATACCCAGGTCTGCCAGCATCTATGGCCGAGCTGGGCAGGCTCGGGGAAGCAGGGAAAACGGACTGTGGGAGTTTGTGGCCTCTAGAGAGAGATGCTCCACCCCCAGGCCTGGAAAAAGAGGCTGCTCAGGAGCTGGCTCGTACTATGAACATTTACCTATTGCCAAGGCATCATTTGCAAGGAGTGCTTCCTCTCATCCTTCCAGAGGTTTTGCTGAAGATGTAAGGGTGGAATCATCTGGGCCAAGCTCATCTGGGCGCTCTGCTGCTGATGGGAGAAGCTGGGATACCAGAGGAAGCCCCTGCCCAAACTACACAGGGCAGGTGAAAAGCACCAGTAGGTTTTTACCCACCACAGGAGTGCTACCCCTGAGGAATGAGTGGGAGGGTGATGAAGAATTTCTTTCCTTGCCTCCAAGACTGAAGGAGCTGGAACGGCTGGCTCAGTTTTTGTCCAACCTTTCCTTAACTATAAGGATGCCTGGGCACGACCACCGTAACCTTCCACATCACAGCACCAACAAGCAGCCCCTTTCATCCAGGTTGGCTCCTTTTCAAGAAGTGAGAGGCAGGGATGACAGAGGGAATATTGAGGGTTATGCTGGGCTGTGGCAACGCCGCAGCTCCCGAAAGCCCAGCTGGGAAAACACGGAATTGGATGGCTGGATCCATAGGGGTCCTCTCCAGGGTCTTCATCTATCAACTGGTCTCAGGGACACATTGGATAGGATGTACCTAAATGAGCCACGGGTCAAGGGGCATCCAAAGAAGAGCCAGCAGAGCGAGTCCCTTATCCAGTGTGTTAAGGTAGGCTGAGACCAGAAATAAAGTTTTTTCTGGGAAGATCTCGCATAAAATGTGCCTGTCTTTATGGCACGATTAATTAAATCTTCCCCTTCTGCATGATGGATCCTGCCTGGCAGCTGGTGGTAATTTATGCAGGGGGGCTCACCAGAGCAGATAATTCCTTCTGATGGAGCAAGAGCCCATCTTGCTTTCCCTGGGGCTCAGTGTCACAGGCCAGGCTGGCTGGAGATGTGGCACTCAGCTGGGTCCCCCACCCCACCCATCCGGCAGCGCTGCTGCACCAGGCAGGAGGCAGGAGCTGCAGTGACTCTGGAGGGTTTCCTGATTATTTTGTGGATTATTAAACTCGTCCCAGCACTGTGTTCCCACCCTCCTCTCCATCTTCTTTCCACCCCAGTGCTGGGACAAATTTGGAAACGATGCTAGGCTGTTTGCACAAGAGTGTTATCATAGCTGCAAACTCATCCCCTCCTCTGGTATGGAAATAACTCTGTTGATTTAAAAGGGTCTTCTCTGTATTTGTCATGCCAAATTGCAGTGCCAGGGAAAAGCATTCCTTTACGGCAAACTCCTGAGGAGCAGGAGCAGGCCTTGAACCTGATTTTGGTGCCAGCAGAGGCCCCTGGGTTTCATGCAGCATCTTACAAAAATAATCCCTTACCAAGACGCTTTAAAAATAAATGAAAGTACTTAATTGAACGAGACAATCCCTTGGGAAAAAGCAACTACAAATTAACTGTATGGCTCTGGTGAGGAGGAGAAGGAGGATGAGGATCTCTCTTGGGCTGGGAGATAGTGGCCAACCTCTTCCTTTAGCCTGGGTGCTATGAGCCTCCAGCATCTCTCCATGAAGACATTTAATGGTGACCCTCAATTCTTGCCACACAGTGAGTGCTGGAGCTGTTCAAGAGTTTAAGTTAATTTTGGCCTTTTTCCCATTGACCCTTGGTTTCCCAAGCTTAGGGATGTTTGTGTGCCGGGGTTGGAGAGGAACAGGTGCTTTCCAAAACACCACTGGCTCAGCTTTTTGTGTCCCTGTGCTGTCTCTGGTGCAGAAATAGATCTGTGACCCCTTTTTTATGCTTTGTTGAGCAGATGTTCTGCTGCCAGCTGGAAGAGCTGATCTGTTGGCTGTACACCGTGGTGGATGTCACCAGGAACTGGGTGCCACCCTTGCCGGATGCCGAGAGCGTGTCAGCATCGCTGCACCGCTACCTGGTGGGTGTCACCCTGGCTCTGCTTCCTCCCCTCTCCTGTGCTGCAGGCGGCAAGCAGTGGGAAGCCAGGCATCACTGGAATGGTCCAGAGTGCACTGGGTTTGCAAAGCCAAATTTGGGAGCACCAGGAACCTGCTTGGAGGAAACTGCTCCCTGATCAACCTGCCACAAGTGTGTGTTTCAAAAACCCTTCTGAGAAATGCTGCTCTTCTCCTTGCCTTGCCAGGAGTTCAGGAAGGATGTGGCTGACCACCGGAGCCTGACCGAGAGTGTGCTGGAGAGGGGAGAAGCTCTCCTGGACTGCATGGCATCGAATTCACCAGGTGAGGAGAGCACTTGTGTGGGGCTGCTCATGGACACAGGATGATGCTGGCCAAGGCATCTGCCCCCCAAAATCCCTGGCCCAGCCTGGGCCAGCACCACAGTCACACAGAGTGGTTGCTCTGGTGATTTAGAGGGGATTTCTAAAGGATGGCCTGTAGTTGCAGTCACCAAAGGGGCTTTAGAGGTCGAGTGCTGTGTTATGGATGGGCTTTCTTGCACAGTTCCAAAGGTTTTCTTTAAGACCCGCTATTTCTGCATCTTTGTGATGAATCTGGAGTCTCCTGGGTCAGTCTCCACCCCCTGCAAATGCTGCATCACAGTGGGGATGGGATGAACAACACATTATTGATTTTTAACACTTGATTTCCTTCCAAAGTCTGCCTGCACAAGCAGAGCTCTCAGCTCTGACAGACACTGAATTATTGCATTCCTGTCACCTCCATTCAGCCATTTTTGCTTTCCAGCTCTGAAAGATACACTGGGTCTGATTGCCAAACAGTCGGAAGAGCTCGAAAGCCACGCCGAGCACCTGTACAAGTCCATCCTGGCTGCTGTGGGCCCCGTGCGGGGCAAGGACGCGGGGCAGGACAAGGAGGGTGCAGCACACGGCTGCTCCCTGGGTAAGCAGGGGCAAACCGGCCTTGCTGCAGCGGGCAGAGAGGGCAGGAAGCACAGGAAGAGAAACACTCGAATTAGCAAACACCAAACATCAGGCTCCTTTGTTATTTCTTTGATTCTGTTTGGAAAGCCTGAGAAGGCAGCAGGGAGACTCAAAATAGATGCCCTGTCGTGTTTAACCATGTCAGGGAAAGAGCAGTGCGGGTGAACCAGCTGATGAAACCCAAGAGCAGGAGGGGAGCGATGGCAGCTCCGCAGGGACCCGACAGGCAGGTCCCTGTCACTCAGGGCTGGGGGACGGCAGCAGTCCAGCACAGACACCTGCTCTCCCCAGATCCCTTGCACAGCACAGGGGAGATGAGGAAGGGATATTTTTTGGTTTTGTATTTTCTCAGAAACATTCTGGTTGCTGTATAATGGTGGGAAAGGGAAGCAAGTGATTTCAGGTATAATATAGGGGCTAGAAAACTTGTTTGCTTATTTCTTGACCATCTCCCTTCAAAGAAAACTGGAGGCAACTGTTTCAGGGGTGCCAGCTTCTTACAAGAGAAAAACAGTGTCTTAAGTAGCGTTTGGTTTGTTGTGGTTTTTGAATTGCTGACTCTACCCAGCCATACTCTCTACACTGGTGAGATGGGGGAGTAGAGCATGGGGGTTTCTTTGTCAGACTGCAGGCAAAGCACAGCACCAAACACCTCATTTTATTTCAGGTGCTGCCTCTGTCAGACCTAGGCTGCGTTAGCCCATCTCAGGAGGGCTGAGAAGAATTGCAGCAAGCACCAAACCACCTCCATCACTTCTCCAGAGATGCCAAAATCTGTGTCCAGTTGCCCACGGGGCTGATTTCAGCGTGGGTTTGTGCCATGGCTTGAGAAAGGTGCCCCATACAGCAGGTGTGCTGGGATGTCCGGAGCTGTGTAAGGAATGTACAGATGGCCTTTTCTGTTTTTTTTAACATAGCTTCCCTTTTTTTATTGAAGTGGGCTGTTCTGTGTTAGCAAAACGTCAGGAACAGTTTTTTAACTGAGCAATCCATAGTGTGCCGTGAGCTCGCTAAGTAAAGCTGTGTGATTTTAATAGCCCTGTTCTCATGGTTTGTTTATGCTCGTCAAAAATAGGTGCGAGGAGCCAAAAAATAGCAACTCCTTCTGGTTCTTGGGAGCAAACTGAAGGCCTGTTTATAATTACCACTCTCTGCTGAAGCAGAGCCTACTTGACTTTTGATTTTGTTAACAAAAGCCATAATACCGAATCCAAACAAAATAATAAACAAGTGAGTTCAGGTAGGGAGGAGCCAGCTTCTGTGTAACCTGCTGGTACCTGCTGCTGGCAGGAGCTGTGTTAGGGCTGTCCTGGTTTCCCAGGGTGGAGAGTTGTGCCTTCCCCCTTCCAGCTACTGCAGTTAAATCACTGCTCAGAACATTCATCAAGGGTTGACAAACCCTTTCTCCAACAGAAAAAGGACAGCTCTGAAGCAGCATAAGGTAAGTGGCCAAAAAAAGTTACAGAATGTTGGTACTTGGCTGTAATTAACCTTTAACCTGAATGGTGATCATCGTGTTCTTGTGTAGAACACATCATTTCCTCCCATTCCTGTGAACAGAACACAGAGAAGTTTCTGTTCTGCACAAGTAGAAGGTGAAAGCAAAGTTAAAGTGAAGCAGTTACAGCAAATAAATTTGTTGGGATTTGATATTCTCCCATCTTCTACATCCTCAGCTTACAGGGCAACTTTTTTTGGCCCATTGTGTCAAAAGTAGTCACATATTTCAGCTCACAGGTAAGAAACTACAGTCCCTTTTCCCAGGAGTTTTAGGCCTGCTCTACCCTTGTCACTCAGCTCAGCCTGACAATCCCAGGCTTCAGCATGGAACAGCACCAGCCCAGTGACCCATTCATGACTGAGGGGGAAACAAAGAACCACCAAACACCTGGTGTAGCCCAACTGGTTTTGCAATGCTTTTATTACTGTATATATTAACATTGGTTTGGATAGTATGTAGCAGGCATCTGGACATTGAAGTTCATTTGTGCACTCTCTGTAGGGAAGATGTTCTACCCTCAACACACCTCCTTCTGCTTCACTTCCTGATCTCAGCAGCACTCACTGCTCCTCCTGCTCCTGAGGAGCAGCAGGTCACATCTATAATGAATTATACCAACAAGCACATCTCTACTAGAAAGCACATCACTTTATTGTGAAGGTCTCAAGTGGAAGAGTTCAACTTAACCATGACAATACTTTATGTATTACAATTGCCTGTCGATTTATGCAACTATGTTGAAGAAAGCTGTTAGCCAAAGTCATCCCCCCCCCCAAAAAAATCAGGATATTTGCACCAGTTTTAGTTTATACCTCACAACATACCTAGGCTATATTTTTACTATCACAGGGTGTATTTACTACTAGGGGAATGTTACATGGTCTTTCAAACATGAGACTATTTACAGAATAGGCTGAACATTTGAGTTTAGATAAAGCTGAACAATTTTACATGTATAGGAAGTGTTATAGGCTAGCTTTCCTGTGGCTTTTAGCTAGACATCAGGCACTAATGATTTGATTAGCTCTGTACAAAGAATCACACACCATCCAAAACCTCTTGGCTGCTGGTTAGTTCCAAATTGTTTGAGAAAGCGCCTACTTTGAGCAACAGTTTGGTGGGGGCCTTGCTATCCCCATGTCACCCTCCTGGTGCCTCACTGCAGAAGGAAATAGAAGCTAAGCTGTTGCACTAAGTCAGAAGATACTGATTAAAAGAGGATGGAATTAACAGTATATAGAAAAGACATAATATACTGGTAGAAAGTTATACCTCCTCAAGGTTACGCTGAAATCGTTCATGTTAGGGAAATACTATTCTCTCCCTTGCTACGCAAAGCTGACGGGAATTCCCTACATCGAGTCCTTGAGAAATAAATTAAGTTCCAAGACTAAGTTAGGGAACTGTTGTACATTCAGAGTGCATTATGCCTCATGAACCTTGGCTGGGTGTTCCTGGTACAGCACTCGTGCCTTAAGCACCACGACAGCTCAGGCTTTGGGGCCACAGTCACTGGCGAGTTGCAGGGAAGGTCTGAGAGCCATGGCTGCACACACAGATATGTCATTTTGTGCACAATGCAAGCCTGATTTCCCCCTTAGCCATACAAATTAAGACAATATTTATCACCATACAGTTTGATATTACTTCCAGTAAGTACAATATTTATTAAACATTTCTTCAGTTTTGTTACATATTGTGCAACAAATTACAATATTCTGCAGCCACAAATTATATGCAGAGTATGAAGAAACTATTAATCAGATAGTGTGATCTCTCCATTTATAATTCTACAAGAAGGAACTAGCAAATCAGATCTTACATATATCTTACTAAATTTTATGCATGGAAAGTGACAGACACTGTTGTGCTGTTTGATACAAAATGGCTAAACTTCATCTTCAGAAGACTAAACCTGACATCTAAACATGCCAATAGAAACATCAAAACAAAAATACATCCTAACCAACCACAGGAAACAGTCTGGTATCAGGAAAAGCAACAAGGATTACACGTTTATAAACCAGCACACAAAGGTTTAAAACAGTTCTGAAAATGAAGTTAGCTGTCTTGAGTCAAGGGAATAAAAAAAGTCAGTATTGACCATTTACAATCTCTGACCTTTGTGGAGACGGTAAGAATCTGTTGTAGTGCAGCTACATACAGTACAATTCAGGCAAATTTTTTTTTTTCACTTGGGTTCAGATTGCAAATTCATTGCTGTGAGACAAAAGGGGGGAGGCAAGTTTTAGCAGCAACCTCCACTAGACTGCTTGACTGGAGTGCTCTGAATTTTAACATTGGACTTCTCTGCACCACCAGCTGTCGCTCCAGGGCCCATTCGTTTTTTAATCTCGGCAGCCATGGTCATGAAAGACTGTTCTACATTTGTGGCATTCTTTGCACTGGTTTCCAAAAACGGAATTCCAAGAGAATCTGCAAATTCCTGCAAATCGAGAAACAGTGAACAGTAAGCTCATACACAGGTTCATACCTCACCTCATTTCCTGGAACACCACTGGATAACTCACAAGTTCCTGGATCCCACCCGACACCCCATGTCCAGTCTGAGGATGACTTGCAGGGCAGGAGCCATTGAATTGCCCCCATTTGTGGCACCAGGACACCTCCCTGCACTGGAACCTCTGTGCATGACAAACCAGACCGGGGGCTCAGCCAGGCAAACACAGGAGCCCCGACATACCTTTGCTGTTGTATAGTCTACTACTTTCTTTGTGGTCAGATCACACTTGTTCCCCACCAACAACTTGTTGACGTTTTCACTGGCGTAACGGTCTATCTCCTGCAGCCACTGCTTGACATTATTGAAAGACTCCTACGAGAGAAGAGAACTGTAAGCAAGGCCATTGATGAAGAGGAAAGTTCAGCACTATCCCTTTGGTCATGACCAGGGAAGAGTATGAAGCACTGCACTTATCCATGTGATTCACAACCATGGGGACAGGACTCTCTAATGCTGCCCAACTCCCCTGATGGCCTTGGGACAGGCCGCTCACCACAGGGGCCATACAGTTCCTGTTCCCAGCACTACACAGCC
Organism: Nicator chloris; assembly: GCA_013400495.1. Taxonomy (NCBI): domain Eukaryota; kingdom Metazoa; phylum Chordata; class Aves; order Passeriformes; family Pycnonotidae; genus Nicator; species Nicator chloris. Next base: position 31,729 of record WAAE01012345.1, on the reverse strand, counting down.
AGCCCTTCCTGTACTCTTCTCCCTATTATTTTTCCTGCTCCATATATTGAACAGTCAACATTTTCTACCATCTGGGACTCCTCCTCCTGTAGCAGAGATAAGAGACATGGCACACAGCTGAAACCAGATGCATCCCACATACTGACAAAGCATCAGGTATTAGGTGCAAGCCACTTTGTTGCAGATATGCTGGAACAACCTCTGACTCCAGAAATGCTGAAGTGGTATTCCATTTAGCGACTGAACACAAGTGTTCTTTTTCTATTAATTCAGGAAACCCTATACTTCCCAAGTGCCCTTCAAACAACTGCACCAGTTCTTCAGAGATCCTTTCAGAGAAAACACTGGCTCAGTTGTATCCTGCTCACAGGCTGACAATTTTCTGTTCCAAATGCTGGTCTTTACTGTAGACCACAGTTCAAGTACATTCAGAAATCTTTCAACAACTTCCATCAGAAACTCAGACTTCCTGCTACCAAAGGCAGGGTGAGATGTATTCACACAGAACAATCCATTACCTGCTCACCAAGTTTTAGGTTAAGCCCAAGATACAATTGCTTAGGAGCCACAAATCCCACTGCTCTCCTTATTTCTGTCAAACCAGAGACACATATGTTTAGCTTGCTAAGCCTTAACACAGCCTGTAGAACTGTGTCACTGTCTCCTTAAGATGTGCCCAGCTGTTAAATTTCCAATTTACTCACCAGCCTGGAGAAACTCTCCATGTATAGGTTTAACATGTACCTGATCTGTAACATCATACACAACTATGATGCCGTGAGCTCCTCTATAGTAACTGGAAGTGATAGTCCGAAACCGCTCCTGTCCCGCCGTGTCCCACTGCAAGACAAGTGACAGGGTCAGCTCCTGCAGCATGGCTGAGCCAGTGCTCTACATCAGCTTCCAGAAAAACAGCTCAGCAGAGCAGCCAGCCAACTACAACCACATCCACGCCACAGCTACAGCAGTGGCTCTGAAGCTGTATGCATCAAACAGGATTCCAGGAGATCATGTATTTTAACTGAGAATTACACTTTGTAGGTACTTTTGAAAAGTGCTCATTTGTTTAGTTTCAGCCAAGTGTAGTCAAGAGGATCTCTCTGGGGAAAACATTAAGCAGTTTTGACCCATGAAGAAGCCACGGTTCAGCGGTCAGAAGAGCAAACACAAGCCAGGACTTGAAAACCTGCTAGGAATAAGGTCAGAGAGCTGTAGGTCTCTAACATGACCACTCCCTTCAACTTCCTTGGCACACAGGCTTCAGCAAAGGTATTTAAAGGCAACAACTCAAACCAAACTTGGTTCCCTTCTCCTGCTGGGAGAGTTAAGAAAGGACATAAGGTTCTTGACCTCTTCTCCCACCCAGGACAGGAACAGGACTTGCCCAAACACTTCTCTCCCTGGAGCTGTGTCAAGAACAGGGCTGGATGTGTATTAAAAACACACACAGAGATTGCAGCAGTGACAGCATTCCTAGCGGGCTGCTCTGTACTCAGGACAGTTACATTATGGTCTGGAGGCTCAGGCTTCTGGCTGTAAGCTGGACTCTGCTCCACAACACTGAATCCCTGAGTCATTGCCTTCAAGTCCTGAGAGCCTCTGCTTGAGCTGGAAGCAGTGGCTGACAAGGTTTGTCTGACCTTGCACAGATATTAGATTTCATCACACCAGTCTCCCTTTTAGGGTGCTTCAAGATTAAATAATTGCCAAGTCTCTTCCCCTGTTTATTCCAAGTGAAAGGCCAAAAGCGTAACCAGAAAACACCACCCAGTGCTAAGGCAGCCAGGCTAGTTACAAGCCTTTGTGTCAGTTTTTCCATTCAGGTCAACAAAAGCAGTTTCCAGCACTTAAGACAGTGCAGCCTGGTAGTAACAGCTGCTGTGGAATTCAGGCATCTTGGACAACTGTATGGTATTCCTGCACTTAAACCAATCCTGGCTAAAAACTGCAGAACTACACCAGTTTTGATACGAGAGCACTCCAGCACAGAAACTCCTCTTCCAGGCAAACAGCCTTGATACTAAGCACCCTTCTTTAAGGGCAGGTCATGGGAAGTCTTGTGAAAACTGCCTCGCCTCTTGTAATGGGGAAAATACCCCTTGTATTTGAATGTATTTTAAAGGACAAAGATGACCACCAATAGCTGTGGCTATAACTGTGCTCCAACAGACTGAAGCACACAGGAGTTGAGAAGTACTACTTACTATCTGAAGCTTGATTGTTTTCCCATCTAGTTCTATAGTTCTGATTTTGAAGTCCACACCAATCGTGCTGATGTAACTTTCTGTGTACGTGTCATCCTAGGAGAGAGAGTGAACATAAGTCAAGCCAGCTGCACCTCTTCCGCAGTCACCTACTTCATTATGCACCAGTCAGACAAAGGTACTTAATTTCCTTGTAAAACCAGCCTGATCTCTCACGGCAAAGTCCAGGAGGTGGCCAAGCATTTCCTTTTCAAAAATTGTGCAGCTTTTGAAAGCACCAACTGGACTTGTGTTTCAAAAACCCATCAAAAAAAGCGCCTCTATTCTGGAAATCCTCTAGTGTCAAGTCCTTGTGAGCTGCAGTGTAAAAAACAGTCTTTGCTCATGTTGGCAGACTGAAGAGCTACTCAGAATAACCACTAAGGTTATTGAAACACATCACATTTTTATTTTCCTTTGATGGTTTTTCATCTGTGTTACACAGCAGCTACCTAGAACAAGTCAGAGTCTCTGTCTCAGTCACACATGAGTGTCACATACTCTGCAGCTGGTTGCTAAGGGAGGTTAGAGTTACAGCTGGAGTACTGGTGCTGAGGCCTTTGCTCTGCAGCCTGTGTTGGTACAGGAGGGAAAACACTGCTTCAGCAGCTTGCAGGGACCTGGCTGCAGTCTCCAACAGGCCTTAAGGCACACAGAAACTGCTGGGTCAGTCTTTGCTACCTTCTAGTGATTGTCAGCTTGTCAGCATGAAGGAAGTTTCTATTCCTAAAGTAGCCAAAGTACAGAACCTCACGTACAATGTACCACAAAAGGCTTTATGCAACCAGTAGGTATCACAAAAGCAAGGGATTCCGCTGGGCTGTGAATGGAAGACATCTTAGGTCATACATCCAAGTAAGAATGACATATTAAGCCTTTCAGAATGACATGACATTTATTTCCTTAACATTTTAATAGTCTAAAGGGTATGTCTGAAAATCCTGAAGAAGTTTAACCTACAGCAGCAAGAAAACACAGGTGTGGTATGCTCTGGTAATTCCTTATGTCAGGGTAAAACAGCTCAGTTGGAAAAACACATCTCGAAAGGAAAAGACTACTCGGTTGAAGAAACACCAGATAACAGAGCACAAACTTAAGCTGGCTATCAAAAAAGAAAAGTTGGATTATTCACATGAAGCCAAAAATAGTTCAGAAGTATCTGCAAGAGAAGCAGGCTAGACTGCTCTGGGAGTGCTGCTCCAGCTGTGGAGTCACTTCCACCCCATTGCCTCCATACTGTGAGCAGAGCAGGTGACATCCTGGTACCAAAGGCGGCCATAATGGCTTAATGAGGCTGTTTGTACACCCAGATCACCATTTCATATTAATAATATCCGGTACAACAGGCTCACTCCAGAGGTGCCCAGAGAAGTTGCTCAGGCTGTGAAAACGAAGCCATCATGTTGCAGTAGTGTCACACTCAAGTTTCTAAGTTCATGCCCCATACCCTGCTTCCCTTCCTCTCCTCCCATGGCAATGTAAAGCTGCATTTTGGCATAGACAGAGATAAGAAGTTCACTGGACTTCAGCTTTTTCTACTCAGAGCCAAGTCAAACCCATTTTACATTTTCTTGTTGACAGGAAACCAGAGTCAGAACAGCTCACCAGCAATTTTAATATTCACTAAAGAAAGCAGAAGGCCTTAATATTCCTAGAGTATTATTTACATTACTTCTCTGACTAAACAACTGGTAGATCATTTTACTCCAGATATCAAACGTCATCTGGCAGAAATGTTCTTATCAAGTAGTAACTGATCAAGGTCTGTACTCCTCATGCCTAAGGGCACACCCCCAGAATTCCTTCCATCCTCAGCATTCTACCACTACTGTAATGATGGAAGTTAAATTAAGGTCTCTTGTTCTCAAGTAACAGGAAAATTAGAATTAATCTTAGCTGCATGTATCATTGGTATTATTTCTTTCCAACTGAGTCAAACAATTACATCAGATAGACACAAATTCAGAAGACAGGAGGAGTTTGCAATACTGTACTTATTCTTTGGTATTACCAGGCCTGTCAGACATCAGCCCTGCTACCTGAAGGGAAGTTCTTGCTAAGTACCTCTTTTACATAGTTGCCAAGCATGATCACTTACTGCAAACCTAAGTAGAAGGCAAGATTTCCCAACACCGGAGTCTCCAATCAGAAGTAGCTTGAATAAATAGTCACTGCAGAAGGAAAAAAAAAAATTAGGACACTTAATGAAAAACACTGTCAAGAATGAAGTTCCTTACAGCCAGTATATTATGACTTTTGAGAACCGTAACTTAATTCACTGCTAGGGAAATCACCTAAAAGTCCAAGCTCCTCTATTCAGTTTAGAAATTCACAATTTACTTGGTAAGGGAAGTGTGAGGTAGATGCTCTGAACACAGCATTGTTGTGTGGAACTGGGCCTTCCTGGGAAGTTACTCTGAGGGTAATAGCGGGACTGTCAGCAGGAGTACCCACAGTCCTGCCTCAGCCCTTTGTGGTGTAGCTGAGATGAAAATCATGCTTTGCAATTGAGTGCAAGCCCCGTTGTTTGGCTGAGTAACTCAACACACAGGTGGTGGCAGCAGCCTGCTGCCCTCCAGGGCCATTATCTTTGCTCTCTGGACTCAGAGGTTTGATTCCACTGCCCAGCTTCACCAACACCAGGGAGCTGCCAAACCCAGCCATTTCTTTCCTCCGTTCAAGTTACTCGTATTTAAGTTCCAGCAGAATGCAACAGCCCAACTGAATACCCACCTTCCACAACAGACTGTGAGCAGTGACCAACACCACACCTGCCTTCCAGGAATTAAGCAAAGTTCAAGTCATTTCCAGATGAGGATACATCTCTGGGGGATGTCAGGTGTGGTATTAGTAATTCTCAAGATACACTGGAAGAATTGACAAATCTTGTGTTTAATGTTGAGTCTTCCCAACATTAAAGAATAAGTACAGTGTCACCGACCAGCCTATATTTATACTTCAAAGAGTAGTGAAGATTTCACTGTTAGCAAATATGAGTCTGTGTTGGTCCTAAGACTAATGGGGAAATTTCATGCTAGAGAACAAGTAACAGAGAAAACAACCCGCCACTTACACAAGTTATTTTGCTTCTCAAGTAGTGTACTAACTCATTCTCAGTTGACAACTCTTTGGCCCTGTAATGGCCCAGGACTAGGTCTTGTTCTCACTTAACCACAACAGTTCAACAGCCATATTTTTATGCCCACTTAAGCAAGGTGAGTAAAGATTAAGGATATGTGAAGTGCCTGAAGTCAACTGTCCCTGCCTATTATTCCCTAGAATCGCCATTGCCTCTGGCTGGCAGGAATCCAGCCAGGAAACTGCATCCATCCCCAGCTGATAACAGCCAAGCAGATGGCCAACCACGGCTTCTCACCACTCCTCTGCTCAAGGGCCCAAGTGCCTCTCACCTGGCTGGGCCCAGGCTGCAGAACACACCCAGCTGAAACCTCCAGTCTCTGCAGCACTTCTGCCAAGCCTAGAGAGGAGTCAGAAGTGCTAAATGTAGTAACTAATAACCCAATCCTTAAAAAGGCAACCTTTCCTAACAGTGTACAGCTAAAAGCACTAAAGGCATAAAAAAGTCCAAGGATACCTAGCAGTTTACAGTCACAGAATTCACCACGTCCACTTGTCAAGTCCTGCACTACCCCAAGGCAAGATGGCTTTAGGAGAATGACAACCCAAACTGTTCAGGGGACAGAAGTTTCACTACCCACAACCCACACATCTCAGTAAGTTCAAGTTGGCTGAAGCACTATTACAGACCAGAAAACTTCCCACCCCAATAATGGTTTGGTCCCCAACATCAGCAGAAACTCTGTAACCTGGAGACCAAGGAAAAGTAGGAGGGCTCCAGAACCTGTTCCACTGTTAGACCTATGCCTTCTTCCCCACCACTGTGCCCCAGCTTTCACTCAGCTCCTTCCAACTCCAGCAGGAAGTTTGGGTTGCTCAGTTCCCTCCAAACACAGAATTTTCAGCAATCCTAAAGTCAAATTATTACTTGCAGCTTTTTAATAATCCCCTTGAGAATATTAACACACGCATATTAGCACTGTATTGTCTTCACTAAAATTAGTGAGAAAAAAGTAACACCTTCCTGATATACGTAAGGCTTCAGCTGTGGGTCTGAGATCCACTTAAAAACCTCCACTTGCTTCCAAGAGTAATTCAGGTTCCCCCAGGCCCAAAACATGAAAACTTGTCTTCTTCGGTTACTCCTTGTGCTAAGAGCAGCTCGCAGCCAAACCTACCCATTAAATCCTTTACTCTTCAGCAGCAAACAAGAACAGTAACAGTGTGTACACAGAATAAATGTTAAGCTAACACAACAAGAATTTAAGCCTTAAATACTGGGTTTGATATCTCTGCTATTCAGCTGTCTCCTCACTTTGGGCTTCAGTATTTCCAGAACCACAGAGACATACAGTGATCTTAAGCCACCTGCCTCAGCCCCACCAAAACCAGAGCCAGCACCAGCACAGCTGGAAACAGCCTTTACTGAGTTAGCTCTGTCTCTGACCTTAGAAATAGCTATTGTGTCACAAAAACTTAATTTTGGTGGTAAGACTTTCATCAGTTTGGGAATAATATAAGCAAGACTTTAGGAACTTAGGGTTTTAATTTTTTAGAACACTCCATATTCCAATATTATAGTGCCTTCCTTTCCAAGTATAGCTTAAAGACTTAAAAGATACAGCTCTCAAGACCTTTTAAAATATAGCAGGTGCCTATTTAGGGCCATAAGAACCAAATGTGCAGTTTGTTAGGGTGTGATGCTTGAGACAGCTCCTGGGTGCAGCAACAGTTTAAATCAAACAAAATTTTAAAAAGCTACAAAAATTTGCAGAAACCTATTTCTAGACTGAGCTACACCAACAGAATTTGGGCAGAGGTGTTCAACTGTAGCAGTGCATCAAACAAGCCACACAGGTAATTTGGTATTTACTCCTGAAGAGCCACACAAACAAGTCTGAAGCCACTGAATTTTGCTCTTTAAACCTGGAGACTTAAAACTCATCAGCTCCTCCGGTTTAGGGAGCCTTCATAAAGCTGGCTGAGCTATGCAGCACAGCCTTCTCCCAGCTCCTTGGGAGACAGTGGGAATTCAGGTTAATCATTCAATTATTTCTCACCATTTACATAAGCCAGTCATACTTGGGTCATTTAAAAGAGCACACTGGAAGAGCATGTGCAGCAAGGCAGGTGAGTACGGTGAGTAAGAGCGAGGCTTTCAAATCCTCCCCACAACTTCCTCTTGCCAGGGATAAAGGACAAAGATGTTAAATGTAACTGCCTCTTGCCAAAAAAGAAAAAAAAAAAAACAAAAGCCACCTCCAAAACAGCCCTGTTGATGTTTTGAGCAGTGCAGCATGCTTTTGATACACACATGTCCCATGTCAGCGAGTTCAGCAGAAAACCAGGAAATCAAGTTGAGGACAGACCTGGCCAAAGCTGTGTGGAACAACAGACCTGTGGGCCTCTAAGATACCGTTGTTTATCTAATTTATAAAAGGAGGCATGTGGGGATTTTTTTAATGCCAGAAAGGTTTTATGCCAAAACAGACAAGGCTAGGTAGTCATCTGTCTGCAACAAGGAACTGCTGGAATTGGCTTTAATCACTGATGTCAGCTGCAGGTTTACTGTAAACAGGTACTCACGGCAGCCTCAATCCCCACTCTTTGTTCTACCACCCCAGAAATTTTGAAGAGGAGCATGACTGTCACTCCGATTACACACTGTTTGTGTAAGTAAACAGAATCCAGAAGACATGATGCCACTTTGCATGGCAGATTTCCGTTTAGAAAGGTTAGAACACAAACACTTTCAGATGATTCCAACAACCCAGGAACTGTCACTCAATTGTCATCTACTAACCACCATCACCCAAGACTGAAACCTACCTCAGTGGTATTCCCAAACACTTCTGAAGAGTTCAAAAAGAACCCCCCAAGATTTGCTCCAAAACCCACTGAGTTTCCTCATCTGTGCTGGAAGGCATCTAGAACAAGATCCAGGCAGAACACTAACCTGATCAAGAGTAACTCCTGATACCACTTGGCTGCTATGGACCGGGCACCCCACCAGTGTGTTAATGCTACATGCCAGTTGCAGAAGGGTAGGAAACTGACACGATCTAGTCACAACAGAGTCAATATTGACATTTTGCTCACGAAAACACTGGCAGGGAGGGAGGAACAGAGGGAATGCATCCCAGCGCTGGGTGGGCAGGTGTTTTCAGAATTCAGCTTCCAAACACTAATTTTAATATCTCACCCACCCCTCTTCAGCTCCTTCTCTCAATCTAAAAACTAACAGTCCACCTGGCTGTCCAACAGCCCTGAAGCTTCAAGGAAGCTCTCAGAAGCACAACTCCCCTTCAAACCTTTGCATGAGCAGGACCTAACTCTGTAGCTTTACCAGGAAAGCTGAAGGGAGTAGGTCTTTAGTTAGAAATTTTAACTAGCTATCCCACTGACTTCTGACAGAGTTCTGGCATGCCCAGGAGAGAGGATTTGGGGCTGTAGCCTGATCTGAAGCTGTGATAGGGAAGTGAGAATGTGTTACTTTATAGGCAAGGCACTTCTGAGAGGACAAATGGATGTATCTCTTACAGGGAACTAGAAGGAGCAATGTCATAATCCCTTAAATCTTACTCCTGTTTTAACAAGGATCCAAGTACACACATCACAGTGACAGGTATTTTCTGTCCATCTCACCACACCCTTCCCATCTCCTTCCCTCATCCTGCCAACGCCACCATCTCAGGAAGTGGCAATTTAACACTGTGAGTTAATCTCAAACTACAGCTTTCCTCTTTGTTTCACTTTAAAGAACTTGGCTGCGCTCACCACCAGGACCAACCACTCTTCACTGAGGAGTCTCTCTGAAAACACTGTCCTCAGCACTCAGTACCTCATCATCAGTCTAGAGGGCTGACACACTGCAAGAAAGGAAAAAAAAAATCTATGGAAAAAGCTCCCTCCAACTTATTTCTCTTAGTGGCCCAACACACTCTGCAGGAAGTTTTCCCACTACAAAACTCAACAGTCTGCAAGGTAAATTTGAGTTTTACTCTTGAGAGCCATTATGACCACGAGGCAACAGCAGTTTGTTGGTTTTCTGTCCACTGCCCACCTCCAGCTACTCTTTTGGTGTTTTCCAAAGCTACACGAGCAGGTTTGGATGTAATCTTGCCAAGATGTAACTCGAGTTCCTGGCTGTACCTCCTGGGTGTCACCAACTCCCCCACTAGCCAATGACTACTTGTTTGCTTCTCAGGTGATTTTAATGGACTCGGAGTGCTTGCAGCCAACCCCACTGACATAAGGAGCCATGGCCACACGAGTCAGGAGCCTCAGCTAAGAAGATAAAATTGTGGGTGTCTTTCAAGAGCAGAGTCCACGGATATTCAGAGCAGCAATGTCACACAATTTCAGTACCAGAGCCACTCCAGTGGTATCAGATAGGACAGTGGTTTCACCACCCCAAAGTGGGGTGCTAGCAAAGCCAGTATCTCTGAAAGGATCCTAAACGCACCCTACAAGGCTAAAGGGTTGGAAGTGAAGGAGCTGATTTTTTAAGCTGTTTTCTAAACTAAACCTAAATCTCTCCTCTAACTCACACGGGAAAGTCTTGAGCAAAATAAAAGTTTATTGTTCCCGACAGCCTGGTGGGACACAGCTCCCCGAGTTTCCAGAATACAGTCCTGGGCAGAGAGCTCAGACAGCTCGACTCCCGAGCAGGCCAACTAAAGAAAAAGGCCATACTCACACAACGACCCTCCAAAAAAACCCTTGTGTTGTCACCAGGTTTTCTAAGCAAGTGCCCTTTCAGCTGGAAATAGCCCCAAGAGCGTTCTATTATCAAGTCACAGCGTTGCAAAATCTACATAGGCAAGAAGTGTTTTGCAAGAGCCATGTGACACACACATGACTTGCAGCTAAAGCGAAGGGTGGACCCCTGGCTGCGGAGCCGCCACCGGCCGGGGGGATCGGCTTTCACAGGGCGCCGGTGTCCCCCCGGTCACTTGTTGGAATCAAGGCCCCAATGTGCACTGCCGATGGAAAATCGCCGCGGCTGCTTTCCACTTTGCTGCCGGGAGGCTGGGATGGTGGAAGCTGGTTCCCACCGGGGACACCATTAACCCCCCACGGNCCCCCCGCGCCCCGCGGCGCCCCCAGCGCGGCCCTGGGGCCGCCCCGTCCCGCACTCACTATTCGGGGTTCATGCTGGACATGTCCGTGGGGCCCGCGGCCCGAGGGACGGCGAGCACGCTGTGAGGGGACGGTGCGGCGGCACCTCCCGCCGCCGAGGCAGGCGCTCCGCGGTGCGCTGGTCCGAGGGAGCCGCGATCACCCGGCGCTCGGCCCGTCCGCCCGCGCCCGCTCCGCGGCCTCCGCGCTGCGCCTCAGCCCAAAATGGCCGCCGGAGCCCGACCAGGAAACGGGGCGGCCGCTCGCCGAGCAGCGCTTACATGGCCGGGGGGCGGCCGAGGGGTGCGACGGGAAACCGAGTCCGCGCCGCCGCCTCTTCCCAGCCGCGCCCCCTCCTGCGGACTCGCTCTCCCGGCGGCCGCGGCGACGGAGGTGGCGCATGCGTGAAAGCCGGCCTTTCTTCCCTCGGCCCCGTCGGCTCGGAGCGGCAGCCGGCGCCGCTGATTGGCCAGGAGGAGCCGGCCGGGGGTGACGTCAGCGGGCAGACGTGGCAGCTAGGGCGAGTCAGCGCGCGGGCGGGGCGGGGCGGGGTTTCGGCGCGCGAAGGGGGCGGGGCGGAGCGGGGCGAGGCGGGCCGGGGTCGGGCGGCGCCCAGCCTCCATCGCGCGCTCCATCCCGGGCTTCGTCGCTACTTCAGTCTCTCCTCCCGTTCCTCCCGCCATCCCGGGACTTCGTCCCTTCCTTCATCTCTGCCAGCAGCCCTCGGTCCATCCCGGTGCGGCCCGGGCCGAGCGTTATTTCTCCCGATGGTTCCCTTTGCTCCACGCCCAGCGGGCCACAAGGCGAGCCCCAGCCTCGCCCCGGCCCGGCGGGGTCCGCTACCGTGGCCGGTCGGGCTGTCGGTGCCTCAGCACGGCCTGTGCCCGGGGCTGCGGAGGCAGCCCTGGAGGGGTCAGCCTGCGGGACAAGGCTCGCTGGGAATGTGGGCAGGCCTGCGGCTGCAGGGAGGCGGCGAGGAAAGGGAGACCTCCGTTCAGCCGCTCCCCTCCGCGCCCGTGTCGGGTAGCGATGGAGGCTTTGCACTGAACCTGGGAAACGCATCTGGAACAGCACAGGGCATCTTTAGCTCCTCTAAGGCTTACGTTCTTCACGTGCATTAATAAGTCACTGTCCCTTTTTGCATCTTTTATTAAAAATGAATCTGCCATTGCACCTTTTATCAAAATCTCTTTACAAGCCTTAATCACATTTCTCACTACATTCTTTAGGCACAGTAAATATTTCTACACTCTAGTGACCGCTCGGAAGCGGGCATCTCGGGATCTCCGAGCAAGCAACCTGTTAAGGCTGGAAGACTTCACGGTACGGGAGACTGGTTTTCTGGTCGACCACTTTAAACAGTGGTTCACCGAATAGCGAATTCTACTGCTGACACTTTAGTTGTTGATGTTCTCAGGTTTATTCCTAGCAAAGCCCTGGCCTTTTTAACAGCATCAGAGGGAGCACAAGCGGTGCAACAGTACATGTCATTCCAGACTCGCACACGGGGCACTGCTAAACCTTACAATTCTTAACAGCTCCTTGTAATCAGCTCGGGAATTTAAATCCCACCACTAAATACATATTACCCCATGTTATTTCATTACAAAGGGCATAGTATAATACACTGACCAAAGTTTATCTTCCAACCAGCTCAAAGGACAGGAAGAACAATCTGCAAATTGACTGTGAGATCACTGCAGGTCCTGTGCAGGGGTGTGTGTGCAGGACTTGGGCTACAACCTGGGAGGTTACTGCCGACATCTAGGTGTTAAATGTGCTCCATGCCCAGCTAAATGTGGAATAACCGACAGGAATGGGTGTCTTTCACTTGGACAGCATCAGAATAGAGCTGAAGCCCCAGAGGAACTGAAATTGCGCTCTTGTTCCTTTTTCTCCCCACAATAAGATGAAGAAAAGCCACTCATGCTGCACACATCTTTGAGGTTTTAGTTATGTGCAGTTCCTACAAAAAGCCGATAAAGTGTGCTGGCTGCAATAGGAAACACTGAGCACTGGTTACACAGGGTTCGGGTTTCCTCTGCTCTCTCGCACTGCTGGTCAGGTAACGCAATCTGCAGTTTGAGTCTACCACATAACTTGCTGTATGTTCTGTTGTTACTGTGGGGGTCATTGCTGAAGTTTCCACTTCCTTTTCTCTATTACTTTGTGTATCTGTGAAACAATGCCCGTTTTGTTTGATGTTTGCCATCAGAAATCCTGTTAATCCTTCGAAATGGGCTCTCCTCTCTGGTGCGGTAGTTCTCTTTAGACATTCCATGGAAGGTGACCAGATGTGCAGGAATACCCCACATGACAAACTTCATTTAGCAGACAGCAATTCATTCTCTGCTGAATACATAAATTGATTTTGCAGGGACATTTTTAACATTTGTGCTTTAACTTTTTTCTACCCCAGTGAAACAAAAAGCTCCAACCACCCCAGTTCCTTACTCTGTTGTGAGGAATAATGCTCACGAGCCACAATAAATAGGACTCTGCCACATAATGGCACTACATAAATGTACCCAGCCAAATCAGAGAAGACACAGGGACAAACCAACACCAGCACCAGCTAACTATGAAATTGCAAATTAGATTTACTTCTGAAGTAGGGCACAGGTTAATAAGAGTGTGGGAAGCTGTTTCATTTCAGAGAAATAACAGCTTCCAGATCTAAAAGCATATTTAATCTGTGTGACTGTCTGAATCTGCCACACTGTCCGGGCAGTGTGGCAGCTGTAGCAGCCTATGGCTGCAGGGTGTAAGGGCAGAGGGAAGAAGTGTGTCTCCTCCAGCTCTGCAGAAGGTGCAGGGGGGCTTTCTGCTTCCCGTGTGGTGGGCTGAGGTCACCTGCTGCTGTGGTGTCACCTGGTGCCATTGTGTCACCATCTGCAGCCGAATGTCTGCACGTGTACCCGTCTGACTGGATGAGCAGGCTCAGGACCCCTGCCTGGTTTCTATCTGGGATCGCAGCGGTGATTTATAACCCTCTATCGCATTCTGTCCTGTCCCTCCTCCTGCCTTCAGGGGTTATTCGTGGTTTGTCTTGAACACCTTGAACCACTGGGTGGTCAGAGGGGCCTTGCTTGTTTCCTCACTTACAGGAGTGTAATGCAGGGAGCAGTATCAGATGCCAGTTAGGGGCACATTATTCATATACCTTCAGGGCTGAATTCTGCCTGTGAAAAGAGAGGTTTGTTTTATCCTCTCAGTAAAATCAACTGCAGAATTTCCTTCAGCTTGGGCTGTAGTGCTCTACCAGAGCAGCCAAGGAAAAGCCATTAGCACAGACCAGTTCCACCTGTAACCAACTTCCTCAGTCCTGTCCACCCTGGGGCAGCATCCTGACCCATGAACTCGTGTTTTTGAAGTTGAGCTCTGCTGGTTCCTGGTTCCACTCAAGTGATCTGCCCTCCTCTGTTCCCATCTCTCTCCTCCCCAGGCCACAAAAGGCCTGTGCCAGAGGAGCTCTGGGCATGAGAGGACAAGTGGACAGAGGATGGGAGGGAGAGAGAAAGCAAGCTTCAGTGGCTGCAGTTAGGTGTAAGAGGGGAAAGGAAGGAGGAAAAACAGCACAGATGATGGAGGAGAAATGTTACAGCTGCATGAGTGCAGCTTTTGCATTGCAGTACAGAGCCCCCATTCTCAGGGGGCTGTCAGTGGGACTGGGATGGGACCACCTGCAGGGAGCAGCAACCTGCACAGGATCCATTCTGCCTTTCTTTTCTGCCCTTATTTTTTAGGAAATCATCTATATTTTTAAGCTATATAACCATACCACACAGTCATAGGGCAAAGGAGGGTTTCAGGTGTGCTATCTGGCACTCTACCACAACTTTACCCTGGAAATGTCTTTCCTTCCCCTGCATAACAGTTCTTGAACCAAAGGTAGGAGGAATTGGGCTCCTGACCCAGAACTGCCTCCCCGTAAAGCTGTCACGTTAGCACAGCAGTGCTCCGAAATCATTTGCCCCCTGCTAGGTCCTTTTCCCTGGACTATCTATAAAATCAGGGGAAAAAAGTAATACAGATATTTATTTGCCCTCCTGCCTTTCCCTGCCCTTCCTTTCCCTTCCCCCTTTCTCAGTGTCTGGTCCGTGGAGAGGGAGGCTCGCAGGCTGATAGATGCACAGCAGCCTCGGGAGAAGGTCAGGCACCAGGAACACACAACATTGCAACTGGCTGTTTAGATCCTGGGAGTGCTGGGGAACAAACACTGATTTTAGCTTATCAATAGCAGCGTGTCTCTCTCGCCTTGCTCACAGTCCTCCCATGTGCATAATTTCTCTGCAGGACTTGTCAGCTACCAGTGTTTTTCAGACAATATAACCGGGCCATTTCGGATGTGTTGGCAGCACGCCTAAAATGGTATCAACAAATTCTTCCTATTAATTCTTGATTTAGGAATTAAAGGACAAGGGAGAAGTAAGTTGCTGATGGACCTATGGTATCCCTGGGAGGGAAAGTACAAATGTACCCATACTCAGATGTAGTAAGATGTCCGAAAAATAATCATAGAGAGGACAATGGTATTCTGGAACTGTTTAACAGAGCTGGTCCACTATCACACATTGCTTAAGGGAATTTACTGGTTTGTGAATCACCAGGAACAGGCTGATGTCCAGCTCTACCTCTCACTTTGGCTGCACATCTGGCCTGTGCTTTCACCTCCTACAGTGAGGGAAATGGAGGGAAATGTGACCAAGGTTTCACATTGGTCCCAATCCCAGGCAGGAGACAAAAGGTACCGGCAGGGTGGAGTGTCAAGAGCACTTGGATGTGAAGTGATGGCAGGATGCTCGGGGAGCAGATGTCCAACCCTGGTGAGCTAAATCTCTTTTGGGAAACTTCTAGAAGGAGATCTAGCACCTTGTTCTGGTTCCTTTCTTCAAGCCTAGTTTGCTTCAGTATTGCTGTGAGCACACTTGTGTTTTTAGGTTAACTGTCAGCCAAATTTGAAGTAGAAAATTATGTTGAACAGGACATGAAATACTGTAATAAGCAGGTTACCTATTAACTCTGGTATCTTTCTGTTTTACTCCACACTGTTGCCACAGTTCAGGTCTTGATTTCACAATATTTTGCAAAACTGACAATACCACATTTTGTGTTGTATGAGTAGCCATGGAGGAAGTAGAGGGGTTTGGGAGCTGGAGTTTCTGGGACACAAGCTTCTGGAAGCAGGGTAACATTGCCAGCTAAGGACAGCAACTAAACAGATTTGCTAAAATCATGCAAAAAAAAAAAAAGGTTGGAAGAGACTTCAAGAGATGATCTACTCAGTTCCTCTGCTTCAGCTGCATCTATTTGAATCTCAATAGTGATATTCTTGAAAACGTCCAGATATGACAATTCCAGTGTTCCCACAGGCCATTTATGACAGCACCCACAAGAAAGGTAAAAAAAGCTCACTGCTAAAATGATTCCAAGGATAAATTAAGCAACTTAGGCTTTTACTTAAGGCTGCTGGTAAATTCAGTACACTTTACTTCCTCTGTTACATCCTGGGCATCTTTTCAATCATAATCTTCAGTGCCCCAAGCAATAAAGAAGGTGCAGTTCGAGCTAATATGCTGAGTTTCTGTGGCTCTGTGCCAGCTGAGGATCTGGCCTGTTTGTTTTTATAATGGCAGCTCAGACTCTGGACCATAACTCTGCAACAGGAGGTTGGGCTTTGAGGGTGCTGTCTCCTGATATCCTGCTTGCAGCACCCATCTCCTTCCAGCAAATGAACCCTTTGTTCCTGCTGCACACCTTGGTTCACCTCCTCACAGGCATCGGGACAGAGTCCTGCCGGAAGCACACTTGAAAAGGGCCCAGAAACACAAGGTTTGCTGAAGTGGGGGTCAGAGTATCCCTGCAGATACTGCCCAGGGCTGTCTTCTCCCTCTGACTCATGGATTTTGCAACTAGTGCTCCCTGGAATTTGGCCGCTCTGCTCTTTGTCTAGGTATCTGTTTGCTTAAAGAGTTTGATTCATCAGCCAATTATCATCCAAATGCCCTGGCACAGTACTCACCCAGCTGGGCTGGCATCTCCCTGCCTGGCACCGGATGTTATTGAACACTGACATTGATTTAATACTGAAGGTTGTTTTATTGGGTCTTGTAGGTGCCTTTGACGCCAGAGTTCTGGAAGGCAGTTTCACCCTGGTAAGCTGAAAAGCTTGCATGTTCTTATGCGTGTGCATGGCATACAGAACTGGCAAAAGGATACATTTCTAATGAAAAGCAGCAAATTACATCAATGGCTGTGCTTTCTTTCAGCCTTCATTCTACTGTCATACCCCCTCCCTATCAGCTTTTGTGCCACCAGGCTCTCTTCTGACCTCTTCCTCTTTCAAAAACTTTCTTCTCAATTTTTCTTTGCTCACAAGCGTCCTCTGTTTGCTCATCCTTTTTACACACCTGCCTTGCACAGCATCTTCAATACCTTCTGTATTGCTTACAGGGGCCTGCAACATGCGATTCAACAACAGAATGCCTCCTTTGTCTCATGACCTGACATTGACAATACCATTTCACACTTTCCATGATCTAAACCTTGAACCTCTGTGCTTTTTTGTCTTTCTTGGCCCTTGGGATTTTGCTCTCACCCGAGTCATCCCCTGGAGTCTCCCTCTAACTTGGTTTGGGGCATTTATGAGCAGGCTTGTGACGCTGCTTGATATGCATGTACAGTTTAGTGCCACGAGAGAGAGTCTCAGACCTCTGTAATGACATTTGGGTCTGCAATTGCATTATTAGACAGTCTTCTGGAATGATCTGTTTCCATGGTGGCTACAAATGCAGGAAAGAGGAGCCACCTCCCACACTACCCAGGAACAAATGCGTATCTCCAGGAGGAAAGGACAAGCAACTTTTGCCAAGCTCCACAGGCACTTTCCTCTCCCCACAGGATTAATTTGGAGTCCTGCCAAGGCAATGGTTAGACACAGGGTTTGGGAAATACTGTTACAGCTCAAAGATGCAGCACTAACTAGACACTCAAGAACATACTGTTCAGGGCTTGGGCCTCTGCAGCCTTGCAAGCAAAGAAGTCTTTCTGAAAACTCTCAAGATTCTTTCTTACAACGGCATTTTTCTTGCCCATACTTGCTTTTCAGTTTGATACATTTCATGCCTAAAAATGGCAACAGAGAGAAAAAAAAAAAAGGCAGCTAACAAGGCCACTAAGTCTACCCAAAGTTCTGAATGAAACCTCTATTTGATGTTGTACCTTTCTGTAAACAGGTACATTTTAGCTCAAGGATTTTACTTTGTTAAGTATTATGGGATTTGGGAAGACTTGAAAATAAGCTTACATAATTGGTTTATCCTATCAGTGATGTTGATAACTGCATACCTTCGTTGGCCGGCAGACTAAACTTGGAGTCGTCATACACTAAATTAAGCTAACAATCAACAGGAAACCAGATGGGATTCATTTTTTGTTATTGTTATTCAGCATGAATCCTTAAATGTGACAAGAGCTCAAGGTAAAAAGCTCATGCTCTGCTTCGATTAAGACATTCAAATGCCTTCATCTTCACCCTAACACAGGCCACAGAACTAAGTGAGGGTAGCTTACAGGCCTCTCAGTGACAACCTTTATTTAAAATCCTTCTGATGTCTATTCAGGATTAGGCATCATCCCTATTATTTCAAACAGAAGCTCATCATTTGTATCATATGAGGTTACATTGCTACAGTCCTGTGAGGAGCATGGGACAGATGAGTGTAATAAGTCTTTGAAGAAGCAAAGAACTGTCTTTGAACGGTGAAATAATGTGAGTTTTGGTAGCAGATTTTGAAAAAAAGACAAAAACGGCTTCATTCTGCTTAAAACATTAATCAGTGAATTCAAGAGGTAAAACTCTTCATAGTGGTAAAGCCAATATGAAAATCAAGCATTCAATGGGTCCACAAATGGTAAGGAACCCAGCCTCTGCTTTACTGAGACAGGTACCTGTCTAGTCTTCAACAAACCCTCTAGGCAACATGTCCTGTTTTACACTACTTAACAGTTGCAAATTTTGAAGACCTATCTGTGAGTAAAAATGAGTCCAGCCAGGAGACCTTTATCTGGATTGCACAAAGTCAAAATTAGGAAAGTACACCTAGGATTCAGCAAAGTGTGGAAAATTTCCCATGCAATTCAAAGTTTTAATGATTGGTCCAATTTGTTTTCCTTCTCTCAATTTCTTTTTCTCTTCTTCTGCTCTCTCTACTCCTCCTCCCTCTTCTTTTTGCTTTTTTAATTTATTTTTCTTATGATTGCACTCTGCCTGCACTGACTTGGTGAACCTACCCATACTATTTAGACATGCCCAACCTAAATAAAGCAAGAAACTCTTAAATTCCATTGAGATGTTTCATTTTCAAGCTGAGGCAGCAACATTTAATTACTAGCAGGCTAATCCTGCAATCATCACTCCCCACAACCACTCAACACATGGAAGGGCTCTACATTGATTCTAAATAGCACTACGTAATGACTGACAAACATAAAAACAAACAAACAAGAAAGCAAAGCTGTTCAGATAAAGGACATGGTCTGAAATGTGGTGGGAAAGCATGAATTAAGACTAAAATATCTACAATGGTAGGTAATTTAAATCTAGGTTGATTTCCAGGTATACCAGAATGTTTCTCCCAAATCTCACAAGCTGCTTACCACACCTATTAGTCACCTATGGATTTTTTTTTTTTTTGTATGAGGTATTCTTCCATGGCTGGGAGGGTAGCTGCACTGATTCATCAATATGATCCTTTCCATAAGACCAACCACAGTATGGATTGGCATTGATGAAGTAGCTCTCCCATTTCTTCCTGAAAGCAAGCAAAAGGCGAGAGAACAGATATAATTTCAGGAGCTCTAAATTCACCATTACCTATTTACATTCCATTTGCTATCGTGAAAAATAATTACAAATAATATTATTTGATATAAAGTACTGAAATTCTTTCTTTTACCTTAAGAAATAAAGCTTTTCAAAGATTGAGTAATTCATAGTTAAATGCAGTCACTCCTTACACACTGCATGCACTGCCCATATTCATTAACTAGTGAGATTCCTTTTGTACCATGCAAAAAAGGGTGACAGTGTGAATACATGAGATTAACTACTTTAATTTGCCTGTTTTCTAACACAATATTGCCCCATGTAATATGCATTCCAGATCCAGGCTTTTATGTCTACATACAAAATCTGCTAAAATGTGTGGTTCAAAAGACACAGCAACATCATACCTAAATCAAGAGCATCAAATCATTGTGTGGGGCAGAAAGCCACAGAGGATTATTTTGTGTGATGGGATTTGAAGAAAAAAAAAAGAATCAGGACAACTACCTTTGCTTTCCTCTTTGGTGTCCATGAGACCTCCCCGTAGAAGAGATAGAGCACACAAGGGAACAAGGGTGACAGCTTCTGCAGTGATGACTTTTCACTGCCTTTTTTTTGTTCTAATACTCTAGTTCAGAAAGAACAATGGGCTACTGTGCTTTCCACCAACACATAATTAACAATATCAGAGATCCCAGCCCTCCTCATTAATTCAAAGCAGTGTCTGATCTTTTCTAGAGTGTGCCCAGTGTAACACGTGGTGAATTGAATGAACACCCCACTTCGAGCAGCTATTTTGAAAGGCACCCAGTTCTACAAGACTATGACACATTCTCCCCCAAATCCTGCCTTGACTAGTCATTCAGAATTGTGCAGAAAAACCATCTGCCCTATTTTAGTGGTTACATTTTATGCTGTAAGTCATAAGTCTTAAAGATTACTAAGGAGGATGCAGCCTATCTCAAGTGAAGAGGACAAGGGGAGACTGTGCAGTGGCAACATGTACTGTTGCATTGTTCATTGCAGGCACAGGAGCAGAGAGAGCTAACAGCCCCTGGAAACATTTTGTATTCAGGGATACAACACAACCTGCCACAGATCTTTCTTGTAAAAGCTGAAGCAATGCATCGTCATTTTCTTTTGGTGGGCAGTCACTGTACATGACAAGAAGAGCGACGTGAAACAAGCTGTGGACACGGCATTTAGTCCAGCTGTAGCTTCTTCAGTCCTGATAAACCCACTAAACTGAGTCAGAAATTACTCATTCCTCTCCATAACATTGCTCCGAAGTATTTGGCTGCAGAGAACCAAGATACTGGCCTAGGATAATAAGATGGGAGAGAGAATTTCAAGAAAGTTCCAACTAGACCTTTATGCTTATTGCCATTTTGCCAAGTTCAAACTCATTTCTCCTCTCCCGCTCCTGGGCTATATCCTAAAGGACAATCTGGCATGTATCCAGTCAGAGACAGGCCCTGAAAGAAATAACATGGGGCACATAAACTTTGTCTAGTAAGTAATGTCTATTAAGTGTTTGAGGCGAAGTTGATGTTCATATCCACCACCTACTTAATAACTGAGAGTGATAACAGGGAATGACTGGATAAAAATGCTGCCCTTTGCCCTTCATTGCATCTAGACACGTATGAGAATCACTCAGTACTTTAGACTCCTTCCCTTAGCTGAGCCAAAAGCTAGTTTTTATTAATTTTATTAATTTTAAACACAAAAAGTGTTCAAGACAGAGCTGACCTGCTGATCCTCTTCTTTTTTACAACAAGATCCTGTTGGCCTTTCCAAAGAAATGGATGGCTCCATTTGACAACAACATCTTTAAGAATCCATTTACATTTTTTAATTAGTTGATTGTGATTGTTAGTAGTTAATTATTAATTGTAGTTATTGTAGCTAACTTTAAAAAAAAGAAGTTATTGATATAAAAATGGAGACTGAACCAACATCATGACCATTTGAAGTTTCATGTTCCCTGAAAGAGTAGTAATTGCTGACACAATATGCTCGTCCCTACTGACATCACAACCAGCTCAGATAAAGATGTTCCCTCTCATTAGAGCAGCACTTGCATGGGCACTATAATGCTTACAGAAATGTTAATTTGACAGCAGTTTGCCTTTTAGAGCGAGCTTGTGTATAAAACCCAGGAACCTTAATGCCTTGGTTTCACTTTTGTTTCATGGTTGCAGCACTGCAACTGTGAAGCTGCAGGATGAAAAGGCTCCATCTTGCTGTGATACAGAAGTCTCTGTAGACAAGCTTACAAAATAGGTCTCCCAGGAATATATTCTGATGAAGAAGGGAAGAAAAACAATGTATAGATGGGCTATTAATTTAACTGGATTGGCACAAATATGCTACTTCAGAGGAATATACTCCTTTTGACCAGAAATTTAAATTTAAATACCAGTGCATCTGTCCAACTCCAAAAAAAATCCTTACATTAGATCAAAGGGAAAAATGACCAAACAAAAAGGATGCATTTGAAGTTGGGCTTTTGAACTTCTATAAATGAGACGTATGAAAGGGAGTAAGGACAAATAAGGAACATCCAAATTTTGTGGGTGTTCAGGATGTTTTGGGAGACTTGGAGGTTCCTGGTGGGCTGCAATCACGTGCCACTCCTTTAGCACGACAGATCACCTGCTGAATAGACCTAAACTTATCTAGATCTAGTTTGAGAGAACTGGTGTTCTGCATGCAAAATGCCACTCCTGTATTAGTCTATCAGCAGCTGGGGAAGAAAGGAAGACAATGGGAATTTTAAGTGGTTTGATTTGATCTAATACATATTTAAAAAAGGCCTTTTGTTTTCTAAAAATGCTGCTCTACAACCAGATAACAATGGATTGTAAATTACTGGACGTAAAGACAAAATTTTGATATATTATACTCCAATTTTTGCTGCTTGCATGAAACAAACAAAAAAAAGCATCGTTTTACTGACTTTTATAAAGAATATTATCATATTCTGGCAGAACAAAGTACATCACCCGAGAAACTGTCTCACAGTGAGTGATGTCTTGTATCTCTGCCAATATTAGCTTTATGGACCAAGTAACAATATTATGTTAATAACTGCTGATTGCTATTTGTGTACCAGGCTGTTCCAATACCATGGTGATGAGCATGCTGGTGGTGTCTGGAACAGATGGACAGAACACAAGAGATCTTTGCCTTGATTTTAAGACAAATAGGATTACCTGTTTCATTCATAATGCTACATGAAAGCACAGACAAAAGCACAGATCTATCTCCATCTCCAGTAACTGACAGGAGGAAAAAGACACACAGCACACATTGGATGCACAAAAAATTTACCCTAACTTTAAGGGAGAACAAACCTTTGAATCACTTGTAAAGTCAACGCAGCTTCTTTATGCTGTTTAGAATGGAAACAAAATTCACCATCTTATTGTCAGCAACAAAAATGTTTTGCAGCTCTCTGCAAAGGCGATACTTGAGGCTGGAGTTGAGGCAATTGCCTATGTCCTGCCCAGCACCACTGATTCTGTATGTGCTGATTTAAACACCCCTTACAAAGAAGTCATCGCAACAGCTTTCTGCCATTTGAGAAGAAAACTGAAAGCACTATGAGTGACACTTGACATCAACGCTTTGATATGACAAAGAAATAGGAAGAAAAATACACTTCAATTCCATGATGTTGTTTCTTAAGCCCTACCACCAGCACCAGATGGACACTTTATTTTGCACTCTCTTATTCTTTCACAGAAATGAGGAAGAAAGACCAGGAGACAAAAGAAGGAGGACATATTTTCACTGTAAGTTGTGCAGTTCTGTTTAGAATAAAGCCTGTGATATTGGGGAAAAAATGATCTCATGACAATCTCATACACAGTAGAAGATATGATGCTGTGTACTAATGACAAACTGGTTTTGAATGACTGAAAAAGCAGTTATATGGGGAAAAGAACTTGGACAGAGCCCTGAGACCATAACAATAACAACTCCTTTCCTGTCTCAGTGACAATCGAAAAGAGGAAACTGGAATCCACTGTTTTCATATAAGAGCTGCCAATTTCCCACTGATATCAGAAGCCAATCATGTTAGGAAAGGAAATGACCTATTCCTGCATGGCAAGGCTAGCAGGTGCAGATGGCATGTGAAGAAATTTCCCAATTACTCATCTGTCAAGGGCTCAAAACAGAAAGTGCAAATGGTTTCATGGACAATCATTCAGTTCCTGCTAGGTCATCCGCAGATTCTGGAAGCACTTTATTCAACTTGGCATCCACAAAGGTTTGAAATAAGGCCACCTACATAGGTGAGGTGTCCCAGGAGCTGCCAGGGTGAGCACATCCAGGCTCATGGCTCGTGTCCCGGCATGAAAGGAGGAACAGTCATGAAAAATGCTGAAAGTCTGAGGAAATGAGATTTAGCAGCGTCTGCTGAACGTGTCAAGCAAGGTCAGCGCTGTGGGCAGCTGCTCGCTGTGGTGTGCTGGCAGCCAGGCATCAAAGCCTCACAACTAAAAGGAGAAAACTTATGCCGTGCTTTTGCTCTTCATTCCCTTTTCACCTGCAAACAGCACCCATCTACATCTGTCCAAGGAATCACCTCACACTGCCACAAAGAGATTTTGAGTGGGTGCCCGTTCTCTTCTGATATACAAAACTTGAGAAAATAACAGGAAATAGCAAAGACGGTTTCCAAGAAGCACAGAGCCAAATCAGCACTTTGTTCTTAGTGGGTAAATTAAAAATCTCCTCAGCTGCTCTGTGGAGCAGGGTGAAATATAGTAGAAAGTCTGATATTGCTGCAGAGCTTTGCATTTGCAAATATTGACTGCATTTTCATTAGGTTCCAGTCACAAAACCAGGCTGGATAAGGTTGTTAGTGTTAATTTGAAAGCTAAGCAATGATAGCTGCACATACAAGACTGCATCCCTTCCTTCTTCTGAGGGATGAGTTCCTCTCTTTGAAATGGGTGTCAAAGATGGAGAGAATGAATTATCTTCTGAATTGCCTGTTTCTCTTTATTGGCTACTGACCATTTGGTGAGAGAAGCTGGCTGGCCTTTAGAGGGTTCATTTTACTTTCTCAATTACTTTTCTCTGCAATAAGAAAAGTGAATCTGTGTAATAAGAAAAGCAGAGCTGTATACAATACCATCGTGAGACTCCATCTTTATTGTCTAGATAATTCAGTTGTGTTCATTTTCATTAGGAAAGACACAGAGTTTCCATGCTTTAGCACTAAAGTTTTAGCCTGGATTCTAGAAGTTAAACTACATGCTTTTTGTTAACTTTATTTATCCCCACAGTTAATGTACATATCCCCATTCAGCAGAGGTACTGCTAAATGACTACCAGAAATCGGTCTGGAGGGATGAGGTCATAATTCAGAGCATGAGATCAGAGAGTAAAAATCTCTAAATTTGAGGCTGTGCCACCTTCAAGGGGGGAAAAATGGGGTGAGGAGGAAAGAAAAAAGAAATAAATTGAAGACTGCCCTGCAGCCTTCAGATTTTCTTAGATATTCCCCAGTGAAATCAGTGAAATATTCTTGGGCAACCGTTAATTTTTAAGCTGATAATATTCAAAATACTACCCAAGGAACGTTGAAAATAGCACTGGAAAATGTGACTTGAAGTGCTGTGACACACTCAGCATGAAGACCACAGCTGCTTTGGGTATGGTCTCTGCTCTCAGGCACCAGTGTCACACTCCACACGGTGTTTGTGGTTAAAACTTGATAATATACAATGTCAATATACACTTCCAACATACAATGTCAAAGAAAGGCTATCAAGGATAGGATGAACTTGTAGTAATACTTCTCATAAGCAGTCTTCAAATTCCACAACCAATAGTTCCTCCTGCAGCCAGGAACACGCACGCGTGTCTGCTCCCAACGTCGCACAAACCCCTTCCCTTCACAGAATCAAAAGAACCAGTTTATTTGCATACTCTGATAAGTACAAAGATCACCTGAAACTACTCATTAAGATTCAGGTAGTAGTAGTAGTAGATAAAATGTTGGTATTAACAGAAAGAAGGCACTTAAGCTTTACGCTATCTAAACGAGGCCTTGTACTGGAGACAGCTTTTGTTTCCAATAAATACCCAGCACTTAGAGATTATACACAAGGCTCAGTTCTAACCTGCTGTCAAACACTCAGTGCAGGAAAAGGGCCTAAGGAGCCTGGAAAACCCACCACTACTGCCTTTCTTGGCCCTGGAGCTGATTCAGTTGTTGGCTACGGTTATGCAAGAACAGATCTGAGCCGTGAAGATACCTGTGCTAGTTTACAAGGCCAGGACTGCTCAGGTAGGAGTCACTCAACACCCCGGTCACACCACCTGTATCAAAGTGTTGTGAAAGTCATTTGGCAGGTTTGACACCACCCTGAATTCCTTACAGAGGGGAATACTGACCTCACTGCCTAGGTGTTGTTCAGTATTATAAACTGGGACTGTTGGAAGGGCTCATGCCCTGCAAACTGTTTGCCTATTAAAATTGGAAAAGTAAGGCCAAGAAGGCAGGAATTTATTGCAGAAGTCTGCTATCTGATAGAGTAGTATAAGAAATAAAATACAAACGAGGAATAGGAATTAACTTCCTCAGATTTAAGAAGTTTTTATCCCTGGATAGGACCTGTGCTGTTAGACAACACATCCTAAGGTGTACTGTGCATACAGTTCTTGTGGAAGCTTTATTACTTTCTAGAACCATAAGTTACAGTTTGTTTAATTGAAATATTTGTTCTTTTACAAACCCTACTGAAGGTTATATTTTTACTGAGAATTTCAGTGAGGCAAAGAAGGTTTTTTATCACACCTATCTATACAGATTCTTCCATCCTAGTTATGTCAACAGATATTTTCTTTTTGGTGGAAAAGCGTTTGCTCTTGGCTAAGCACCTAGATAAAGCCCTTTTGTTTTCTGCAGTCAAGACATCTTTTTTTACAGGCAATGACATAATCTACATGAAACCCACCTTTCTTGCTTACCAAGGCTGATACAAGGTATACATTCCCTGTGTAGAATAAAAAGGTGTATATTCCCTGTGCAGAATAAATTTTTATTCTTAAAAAGAATAAAAATTTAAAAATTAAATATAATTAAACAGGTAAAAATAAATTATTATTTACTGGTGCTAGTAAACATGAGGTAGGTTATTCAAGCCCATGCCTGGAGCTAAATGAAATTTTCAGAGACAGAGAGCACATGAGCACAGCTGTTTATTCTGACCAGTTCTTCTGATAGGTTCCTCTTTCATTTTGCATTTAAACTTTTGTGGTTTTTCCCTGGGACAAAAGCATAGTTTGCCACTACCAGATATTTCAGCTACATGTTCTCAAATAGTCAAAGAGGATTATTTTTCAAGTCAACCAAAGTACTACCAAAACAATGCAGTTCTTACCTACTGAGATGAAGATCAAAGATGAAGATGTTGATAAAAACTACAGAAAATTGTTCTGGTTCACAAAATGTGCCTATTAAACTTGACCTACATGTTCAGGTAGATTGCTTTGTGCACCTGCTACTGGATTTTGTTTTCTCCATTCATCCATTAGACAAATATATGTAATTTTGGAATGACTAGCAGGTTAAGCAAATTAATCATATCAGTAATACTGACGTAAGAAAGAGTTAAAAAAATGCAATCTACATATAGATATGGACCAACTCCTGGAATTCTAGTATATTTTCATCTAGTGAATAACCAAGTTCCAAGCAAAAGCCAACAAAGCCCCACAAGAGTACAATATTGTAAACCTGTCCCTCAGTTCTCTATAAAACAGGGCTGCAAGATGAAAGCAGGTTTAAATATAGAAAGCTGCTTCCATTTGCCCTTTCTATGTCCCAATGAGGTGACCTTGCCAGTACTGGAAATCACCAAATATGAAGGAAGTGCCTTCTCCAACTGTTCTGATTCCCTAAGGAAAAAAAGGCCTTTGTCATCACATTTTGTGTGTGAGTGCCTATTCTGCTGTCTTCACTTCCTCTTAGAGTAACTGTTGAATCCAGTGCTGATTTTAAACTAAATTTGAAAATTAATCCCAGGTTTCAAGACACAAAGTTTAGTGAAAGTAGACAGCCAGTTGGGAAAAAGACCAGATCCAGATGGTGTATCCAGACATGGAAAAGAGTGTAGCAAAAGCCTCATTGTTACCAAGCATCAGACAATCCATCTAAGACAAAGACCATACAGGCCAGAGGAAGAACTTGCATGAAGCAATGAAGCACAAATCCATTGGAAACAAAGCTTTGATGATTCCATTATTCATGGACTTCTTGCTCATTTCTCTCAGACTTTTCTAACACACACAGGGCTAGGGTTCCCTAAATATCTGATCATGCCATTCACAGTCCAAGCTATGCTCTCAAAATAGATCTCCTTAGTGCCCCAAACCACTAAATAGTTCTACAAATACCTTTTCCACATGTCTACAACTTTTCTCAGCATAAGAAGCCATTTTCACATGTGGCCCAATTTAAAATGTGACTCTGCTCTGGAAGTGGTTTGTAAAAGCATAGGAGTCAGTGTTTTTCTTTCTGTTTGTTGAGCTCAGATATTCAAATCCCCAAATGGTATTCACTCACCTTTTGTGCAGGCAGAAATCCTGTCCATGATGCCATATGCTTGTGAACTACCAAAAGTGCTTCAGGCTATGTAGAGGTGGTGCCTTCTACATTTAGCATTGCCAGTGGATGGGATTAACCACCTCTAACCACTCTTCAGGGTGCTAACAGAGGAATCCATGGCTGTACTGCTAACTCAGGTGAGGCAGAGCCAGCTGCTCAGACCAGGATCTTAAACTGCTTAAAATGACACACCTAATTGTGCTCAGTGTGAATTAGGGAGAACCCATAAAAACTTCTCCATGACAGGCCAGTTTGTAGCAGTTAGAAGCACCCATGTGGCTCTGGATGGAAAACCTCTTTCCTCTGCACAGCTGTATCTGGAACAAAACCTCTGTCCATGTGCTCACCCAGCCAAGGCTGCAGCTACTGAGCTACTGTTGTTCCAAGAAAGCAACAATCAGAAAGAGAGCCCTTAAGACTCCAAAAAAAAGAAAACCATATTTCTCCAGCAACACAGACATTATAAGGCCCAAGCTTATTGCTCTTCCTCATAGAACAAAATGCTTTTTGGCACATTTTCCAATCCTATAAATGCTGTGAAGGAGTGAAAATTAAATTAATGCACAGAACAACTGTTATGACTCAGCCTTCAACCTAAAAGTAGTGATCAGTACTGATTATCTGTATGAAGCAAGTTTTGCACGTTCTTTCACAGTTTCAGTGGCCTTTTAACAAACCAAACACAAAAAGGAAGGTGCTCATCTTGACTCCAAATACATCTCAAATTTTTTTGTATTTTGATACTCAAAACTTGGCACGTATCTCCTAAATTAACAAGTACCTTAATACTAGAAGGTAGTAGTAGGCTCTCTTTCCCCCCACCAGGCATCCACTTCCTTAAAATGGCAAGGAAACTGGAAGACTGGAGTCGCCTGTTCCTCTTCCACGTGAAGTGAAATGGCCAGTGGGGTTCCATGTTATTAGTGTTGCATGTTGACTGTTGGAATAGGCAGAGAATGATAGCACAAGCCTTATTTCTTTAGGGAATCTGGCTCAAAGAATCACCCCCCACCCACTTTTTGCACTAAAAAGACAGCTATTAACTCTCTGATCTGCCTGCCTGTGACAGACAAAGGAAGTGAAAAAATAAAACAAGTAAGTGATGATGTTAACGGAGGAATAAATTACTTTTGGTAGTCAGAGGGAGGAGAAGCCTCTGAGGAAATGTAATCACCACACCCTGCCAGTTATTAAAGGATTGTGTGGAAGCCATGGCTGGGCAACTGCTTATGCAAACTTAAGGAAATATTTGTTTAATAAAAAGATTAAACAGAAGGTTCCCTGACAATGTCTACTGTTCCTAACAGGACCGGACTGTTACAGACAACGTGGTCTCTCATTCAGATCCATCCAGGCAAACTGCGGTGTCTGCGTGCAGCAGACAGATCTGTGCATGCACAGGTTAACTGCAGGGTTCAAGCCACAGGGGAAAAAGAGGAAAATGTTAGTTTTTGCCTACAGACAGTGACAAAAAACAAACTCAGAAAATTAGTTCTGTTATGGATCAAGGCTTACATGCACATGTGCTTTCCAGGCAGAGCAGAGTTGCAACCTGTTCTATTTGAAGGATTTGTTGCTTAGCAAACTTTCAAATGAAGACTTTGCACATGCATCTGAAGGAAAAAATTGTAACTTGAAATTTGGCCCAAAATACAGATTTTTAAAATGTGGAGCTGCAGGGAAAAGTCAATCAATACATACACAAAATTTACAATAATAAAATTTACAAGTATAATTCCTACTATGAATATCCAGCAGAAATGAACAACACTGCAGAACTCTCTCGGTTACATTTTTTACCAGTGAATGGTACTGTTCACATTCTTCAAAAAGATTAGAAGTGGGAGGTTGCATGCAGCTACTCTGATTCATTTAATCTTTTTCTGTCTTTTTCCAACTAAGCATTTTCACAGGGGAAAAACAATGATGTCACCAAGTTCCTCTCTCTGCTGAGACTGTGCAGTTGCAAGGTTTTCTGCTGATTTTTGGATTAGAAAATTTCAGTGATATTGCTAATAAAAGTAGGTTATCTTGCCATTACTGTGTGGCAGTTCATGGGGGAGATAGGAATACCTCATAACCTGCTTGTACACCACAGTTAAGGGATGAAGAATTGCCCAACATTCCAGGATACCAAAAAGGAGACCAGAATTAGGCACAACTTTTAGTTTAATAAATCAACTCCATATTTTATTAGTTATTCTTGTCTGCAACATGATCTTCCTAGTTTGAAGCAACAGACCCAGAGGAGAATGACACAGATTAAATTCTGTCTCTGCAGTGTGCTGCAGTCTTTCCTGCTACAACTACTGAGCCAAATGTTAAAAAAAAAAAAAAAACCAAAAAAAACAAACTAGGAAAACTCATACAGCTTCACATTAAAAGTATTAAATTAATTAGCTACATTTTTAATTTCCAGGCAAAAAGGGCAAACTTAGTTGTTGCCATTTTCACTATGCAGGCTGCTTGTCGTCGTGATGTTTAAGAAAAAGGGCTGAGATGCTGTTACTTGTGCCCAGCTCTGACTCGATTGGATCTGAGCTTAACTAAGCAGGGACAGCAGTGAGTTACTACTCAAGGCTGCCACCTCCTGTCTTAAATCTCCTCTCCCTCACGGGCTGATTAGTAACCTGATCAGGGTGATCCTCCCAACACCGGCTTTGATTGTAAAGCTACTTCTGCGTAGAAAGGATGTTTCCTCAAAAATAATCAGAAACAAATATTTACATAAGTTACAGGAACTAGAGCAACCATGCAATATGTCGTGTCCATCTTAGAGCAGCTATTGATTTCCATGGATATCCAAAGCTATGAGACCTAATGAAAACAATAAAAAAAAGATTATTTCCTTCTCAAGCAGCACTATGCTGTGTGTCACTGTTCTGCATCTCAGCAGACAGGCCTATCCATCTTACTATGCACATTAATCAATTGCCAGATAAAAATACATTACTGACGTCTGAAATGCGCTACTGCATTTATAAACTGTTGATTAAAGAGAGAAAGGCTGCATTTTTTTCCCCAAGTATAAATACTAATTTAAAGTACAAGTGGCATCAAAACTGCCAAAGCTGAAAAATTAGAGGCCACAGTCTGACAGTTCTTTGCTTCTAATCAATTAGGTGACAACCTCACCGCCTTTTATTTGCATCTGAGACTTTCTCTTCATGAGCCTGGCTACTGGAATCCAGGTAAATGCACAATACTCCTACTATCTAGTCTGAGACATCAATATCTCCCTAATCAAGTAGCATAAAAATTCTCATACAAAAGTTTTAAGTACATACAATGTTCACCTGCAAAATACAAAAAACCAAACCAACCTCCCCCAAAAGCTGTGTTTCCTTTCCTTCTTGTTTGTCTTATTCAATTTGAAATTCAGGGCAAATCATCTCTACAAATTTGCTAGTTGAAGGTTTGTGATATTCAATATGACAAGAGAGGTTTTCCTTATTTTAAGCTAGTGGTTCATCCACATATTTGAGCTATTTCCCCATTTTCCTTCTCAATTTTAGTTAGTTTTTGGACTTGGTTAAAAAAAAAAAAGCTTCAAAAATACCAAGTCTTTTGAGAAAAAGTGAAAGGTGCAATTCAAACTCCCAGCAATAACAGATACTGATAATTTGTATGCCTTCTGAGAAAGCTATTTAATGAAAGACACTGCAATTCATTCTGAAATGTCCCTCTCATTTAGTCAAACCCTTAACATTCACAGAAATGGGTCATCCACAGCTTCTCTGGGCAGCCTGTGCCAGTGTCTTAAAACCTTTGTCATAAAAAATGTCTTTCTAATGCCCAATCTAAACCTGCCCTCTCTGTTTAAAACCA